>JABSTQ010009917.1:320000-540520 GCA_013358835.2 Ixodes persulcatus
ACGCACTCATGGCCCTCACACCCCTCACGCACTCTTGGCCCTCACACCTCTCACGCACCCACTGCCCTCACGCATTCCTACCCCTCACGCACTCATGGCCCTCACTCCCCTCACGCACTCATGGCCCTCACACCCCTCACGCACCCACTGCCCTCACGCATTCCTACCCCTCACGCAATCATGGCCCTCACTCCCCTCACGCACTCATGGCCCTCACACCCCTCACGCACCCACTGCCCTCACGCATTCCTACCCCTCACGCACTCATGGCCCTTCACTCCCCTCACGCGCTCATGGCCCTCATGCCACTCACGCACTCATGGCCCTCACACCCCTCACGCACTCACCGCCCTCGCGCACTCATACCCCTCACGCACTCACTGCCCTCACGCCCCTCACGCACTCATGGCCCTCACAGCCCTCACACGCTCACAGCCCTGACACACTCACAGCCCTCACGCATTCCTACCTCTCACGTACTCATGGCCCTCACGCACTCATTTCCCTCACTCCCCTCACGCACTCACGGCCCTCACATCCCTCCCGTGCTCACCGCCCTCACGCACTCATACCCCTCACGCACTCACCGCCCCCACGCCCCTCACGCACTCATGGCCCTCACATTCCTCACGCATTCACAGTCCTCACACACTCACAGCCCTCACGCACTCATGCCCCTCACTCCCATCACGCACTCATGGCCCTCATGCCACTCACACACTCACCGAAATCACTCTCCTCAAGCACTCATGGCCCTCACTCCCATCACGCACTCATGGGCCTCATGTCACTCACACACTCACCACCCTCCTTCCCCTCACGCACTCATGGCCCTAACACCCCTCACGCACTCACCGCCCTCACGCACTCATACCCCTTACACACTCACCGCCCTCACGCACTCATGCCCTTCACTCCCCTCACGCACTCATGGCCCTCATGCCACTCACGCACGCATTTCCCTCACTCCCCTCATGCACTCACGGCCCTCACATCCCCCACGCGCTCACCGCCCTCCCGCACTCATACTCCTCACGCACTCACCGCCCTCACGCCCCTCACGCACTCATGGCCCTCCCATTCCTCACGCACTCACAGTCCTCACACATTCACAGCCCTCACGCACTCATGTCCCTCGCTCCCCTCACGCACTCATGGCCCTCATGCCACTCACCGCCCTCACTCCCCTCACGCACTCATGGCCCTAACACCCCTCACGCACTCACCGCCCTCACGCACTCATACCCCTCACGCACTCACCTCCCTCACGCACCCATACCCCTCACGCCCTCATGCCCCTCACGCATTCATGACCCTCACAACCCTCACGCACTCATGGCCCTCACACCCCTCATGCACCCACCGCCCTCACACATTCCTACCCCTCACGCCCCTCACGCACTCATGGCCCTCGCGCCCCTCACGCACTCATGGCCCTCACTCCCCTCACGCACTCACAGCCCTCACGCACTCATGCCCTTCACTCCCGTCACGCACTTACGGCCCTCACTCACCCTCCCACTCATAAATTTACCTGGTACAGAAGCTCACTCATCCTCTCCTCACCTCTGAAGATGAGTGAAGTTTGCCGAGGTTTGGCTGGGGTATTTAGTGAAGCTTTGTTTTTGCTGGCGCATATTAATTAAGAAGAAGATACAAAAAAAAGAAAGGAAGGAAGACACGGAAAAATGCTTTCCCTCAGCGGGAGTTGTGGAACTCCCGCTGAGGGAAATACTCCCCCCCCCCCTTATACCCCCTTTCCCCCTCAGTCTTTTACCCGTCGTTTGAAGCTCCATCAAGAGACTGCATTTAAAAACGGTATTCTTTGGAGACACTACGGTGAAGCGCGAGCTAGACGCTGTGCTTCAAAACCTGTGTAAGATGTAGTTACCATAGCAGCTGTCGCCCCAAGAAACGGTGGCGCGTCGAACGACGGGATGCGGGTGAACACCTTGAGGAGAGAGAGAGAGGAAAGAGAGGGTGAAGGAAGAGGGGTGGAGGAGTACTGCTCTGGAAGCGCCGTCTATGGGCAGTTCCGTAGAACTGAGTTGATCTAATACGCATGCAACTTCGTATGCCCTTTGCGCCCACATGGTTTTGTTTTCCCTGACCTCAACTACTGATGGTACGCGCTTGACTGCCTCGTCATCGCGCCTTCCCTGCGACTTCTCTGTGTGCCCTTCGATTGGCGTGCTTCCCCTTGCCTTTCGATGCGCCAAAGACGCATTTTGAAACACGTGCTCGACGTATGCGGAGCGCAAGTTCGTCTGCTCCTTTTGCTCGGGTTGTGGTGACGTCAGAACGCCGATCTCTGATTGGCTCTGATAGAAGGATAATGGGTAGACCTCAAAGCAAGCTGCCTTGAGCTAGACCCCATATCCTTCAGTCAGAGCCAATCAGAGCTATGCTTTTTAACGTCACCACAACCCCTGCAAAAGAAGCAGACGAACTTGCGCTGTGCATGACGTTGGTTGCCCGCAGTCGGATCGTCTTGTCTCTATATAGGGTGTTTGAAATACCCAGGCTCGATTTAAAATGGGCCGTAAAAATCGGTGCCTCAGCGTAGAAGTCTAAATTTTTCGTGAAAGGTGTTTTTCACAGGACGCTGTTATGATGCAAAATTTCAAACCGTAGCTCCCTTCTGTAAAAAAAAAAAAAAAAAAAAAAAAAAATAGGGCCGAAAAACTTGCCAGGGTCAATAGCGGACGGCGACGCAGACGACCGAGTCGAGTGGCGGGACGCGTTTGGCGCACGTATTGGTAGATGGCGTCGGCAGCAGCGTCGGAAGGTGTAGCCGGCTTGCGAAAGAAAGCAGACGACACGGAGAGGAAATCCGTCGGCAGCAAGAACGCCGTTGGCGCCATCGTTATGCAACCGCCTTTTCTTTATTTTTGTTACTTCAAGATTTGCTATTGCTGTCCGCGTTTGTTTTTAAACCAAAGGTACTTTAGAGGAAGATTATGGTAATTTTAGCCACGGTAGTCACGAGCAGTCTGGATTAAAATTTGGGGTTGTGTGGATATTAGGGGTTTGCAAATAGTGATTTTTGAAACCGAATCGAATACGAATCGAATGATTGTGGCACCGAATCGAATACGAATACGAATCGAATAATTTTCTAATAGTTTCCGAATAGTAAGTAGACAGCTACTAAAGAAGAGCAAAGAGATTATAAGGTCAATTTTAGTGTTCCAAAATGTTTCTTAAAATTATTGTAAAAACGCGACTAGATGATAATGACTAGAGTTCAACGATATATAATTAAATAGAGACAAAAGCTACTAAAATATTAGAATGCTAAACATAATAGCATGGTTCACGCGGATGCTGAACATAAAATCAAAGTTCGCTTGAGCCTAGTACATCCTGAACCAATGTACTTAGTAGGATCTCTACATTCTCTTTTTATTCCTTGTTGTAGCAGGTCCTTGAATCGAGGATCAAGGAAGGTGGAAAGGGCGTGATGTGCCTGTGTGCTTTCCCTCAGCGGGAGTTGTGGAACTCCCGCTGAGGGAAATACTCCCCCCCCCCCCCTTTCTACCCCCTTTCCCCCTCAAGTCTTTTACCCGTCGTTTGAAGCTCCATCAAGAGACTGCATTTAAAAACGGTATTCTTTGGAGACACTACGGTGAAGCGCGAGCTAGACGCTGTGCTTCAAAACCTGTGTAAGATGTAGTTACCATAGCAGCTGTCGCCCCAAGAAACGGTGGCGCGTCGAACGACGGGATGCGGGTGAACACCTTGAGGAGAGAGAGAGAGAAAGAGAGGGTGAAGGAAGAGGGGTGGAGGAGTACTGCTCTTGGAAGCGCCGTCTATGGGCAGTTCCGTAGAACTGAGTTGATCTAATACGCATGCAACTTCGTATGCCCTTTGCGCCCACATGGTTTTGTTTTCCCTGACCTCAACTACTGATGGTACGCGCTTGACTGCCTCGTCATCGCGCCTTCCCTGCGACTTCTCTGTGTTGCCCTTCGATTGGCGTGCTTCCCCTTGCCTTTCGATGCGCCAAAGACGCATTTTGAAACACTTGCTCGACGTATGCGGAGCGCAAGTTCGTCTGCTCCTTTTGCTCGGGTTGTGGTGACGTCAGAACGCCGATCTCTGATTGGCTCTGATAGAAGGATAATGGGTAGACCTCAAAGCAAGCTGCCTTGAGCTAGACCCCATATCCTTCAGTCAGAGCCAATCAGAGCTATGCTTTTTAACGTCACCACAACCCTGCAAAAGAAGCAGACGAACTTGCGCTGTGCATGACGTTGGTTGCCCGCAGTCGGATCGTCTTGTCTCTATATAGGGTGTTTGAAATACCCAGGCTCGATTTAAAATGGGCCGTAAAAATCGGTGCCTCAGCGTAGAAGTCTAAATTTTTCGTGAAAGGTGTTTTTCACAGGACGCTGTTATGATGCAAAATTTCAAACCGTAGCTCCCTTCTGTAAAAAAAAAAAAAAAAATAGGGCCGAAAAACTTGCCAGGGTCAATAGCGGACGGCGACGCAGACGACCGAGTCGAGTGGCGGGACGCGTTTGGCGCACGTATTGGTAGATGGCGTCGGCAGCAGCGTCGGAAGGTGTAGCCGGCTTGCGAAAGAAAGCAGACGACACGGAGAGGAAATCCGTCGGCAGCAAGAACGCCGTTGGCGCCATCGTTATGCAACCGCCTTTTCTTTATTTTTGTTACTTCAAGATTTGCTATTGCTGTCCGCGTTTGTTTTTAAACCAAAGGTACTTTAGAGGAAGATTATGGTAATTTTAGCCACGGTAGTCACGAGCAGTCTGGATTAAAATTTGGGGTTGTGTGGATATTAGGGGTTTGCAAATAGTGATTTTTGAAACCGAATCGAATACGAATCGAATGATTGTGGCACCGAATCGAATACGAATACGAATCGAATAATTTTCTAATAGTTTCCGAATAGTAAGTAGACAGCTACTAAAGAAGAGCAAAGAGATTATAAGGTCAATTTTAGTGTTCCAAAATGTTTCTTAAAATTATTGTAAAAACGCGACTAGACGATAATGACTAGAGTTCAACGATATATAATTAAATAGAGACAAAAGCTACTAAAATATTAGAATGCTAAACATAATAGCATGGTTCACGCGGATGCTGAACATAAAATCAAAGTTCGCTTGAGCCTAGTACATCCTGAACCAATGTACTTAGTAGGATCTCTACATTCTCTTTTTATTCCTTGTTGTACGTCACGACCGTCAAAATTACGCCGCAGGTTGTTTTGCGGTCAGTTGGAGAAAAAGAAAAAGTCGACATTTCATTAATTTTTCGTGTAAAAGTTAATGAACAGAGACGAAAACGGATGCCTGTTCGGCATTCAGTGAACATTGACGGTTAATGAAAAAGTTATCTGGCAAAAGTAAAAAGGTCATTTCATGGTCCCTTTAATTAAGAAGAAGATACAAAAAAAAAAAAAAAATAGAAAGGAAGGAAGACACGGAAAAATGCTTTCCCTCAGCGGGAGTTGTGGAACTCCCGCTGAGGGTAATACTCCCCCCCCCCCCCTTTCTACCCCCTTTCCCCCTCAAGTCTTTTACCCGTCGTTTGAAGCTCCATCAAGAGACTGCATTTAAAAACGGTATTCTTTGGAGACACTACGGTGAAGCGCGAGCTAGACGCTGTGCTTCAAAACCTGTGTAAGATGTAGTTACCATAGCAGCTGTCGCCCCAAGAAACGGTGGCGCGTCGAACGACGGGATGCGGGTGAACACCTTGAGGAGAGAGAGAGAGAAAGAGAGGGTGAAGGAAGAGGGGTGGAGGAGTACTGCTCTTGGAAGCGGCGTCTATGGGCAGTTCCGTAGAATGAGTTGATCTAACACGCATGCAACTTCGTATGCCCTTTGCGCCCACATGGTTTTGTTTTCCCTGACCTCAACAACTGACGGTACGAGCTTGACTGCCTCGTCATCGCGCCTTCCCTGCGACTTCTCTGTGTCGCCCTTCGATTGGCGTGCTTCCCCTTGCGTTTTGATGCGCCAAAGACGCATTTTGGAACACTGCTCAACGTATGCGGAGCGCAAGTTCGTCTGCTCCTTTTGCTGGGGTTGTGGTGACGTCAAAACGCCGATCTCTGATTGGCTCTGATAGAAGGATAGTGGGTAGACCTCAAAGCAAGCTGCCTTGAGCTAGACCCCCTATCCTTCAGTTAGAGCCAATCAGAGCTATGCTTTTGACGTCACCACAACCCTGCAAAAGAAGCAGACGAACTTGTGCTGTGCATGACGTTGGTTGCCCGCAGTCGGATCGTCTTGTCTCTATATAGGGTGTTTGAAATACCCAGGCTCGATTTAAAATGGGCCGTAAAAATCGGTGCCTCAGCGTAGAAGTCTAAATTTTTCGTGAAAGGTGTTTTTCACAGGACGCTGTTATGATGCAAAATTTCAAACCGTAGCTCCCTTCTGTAAAAAAAAAAAAAATAGGGCCGAAAAACTTGCCAGGGTCAATTGGCGACGTGCGCGACCAAAAGCGTCGCTGTGGTCGGCCTTCCACGATTGGCCAAACGCTGACAATGACGTCAGAAAAGGATTTATCATCGACGGAAATAAGAGGAATGAAAGAACTTTAATTTTGACGGTGTTGGCAGTGTTCCTTTGAGAGCGCAATGATTTCAAGCTTCCACCATGCTATTTACAAACACCATTGAACTTGTTGTTTGCAAGGTAATGACGTCACAAGGGGGAACCATAGGAGGGCGCCACCAAAACATCTCGCCGCTAATAGCGGACGGCGACGCAGACGACCGAGTCGAGTGGCGGGACGCGTTTGGCGCACGTATTGGTAGATGGCGTCGGGAGCAGCGTCGGAAGGTGTAGCCGGCTTGCGAAAGAAAGCAGACGACGCGGAGAGGAAATCCGTCGGCAGCAAGAACGCCGTTGGCGCCATCGTTATGCAACCGCCTTTTTCTTATTTTTGTTACTTCAAGATTTGCTATTGCTGTCCGCGTTTGTTTTTAAACCAAAGGTACTTTAGAGAAGATTATGGTAATTTTAGCCACGGTAGTCACGAGCAGTCTGGATTAAAATTTGGGGTTGTGTGGATATTAGGGGTTTGCAATAGTGATTTTTGAAACCGAATCGAATACGAATCGAAGATTGTGGCACCGAATCGAATACGAATACGAATCGAATAATTTTCTAATAGTTTTCGAATAGTAAGTAGACAGCTACTAAGACGAGCAAAGAGATTATAAGGTCAATTTAGTGTTCCAAAATGTTTCTTAAAATTATGTAAAAACGCGACCTAGACTGATAATGACTAGAGTTCAACGATATATAATTAAATAGAGACAAAAGCTACTAAAATATTAGATGCTAAACATAATAGCATGGTTCACGCGGATGCTGAACATAAAATCAAAGTTCGCTTGAGCCTAGTACATCCTGAAACCAATGACTTAGTAGGATCTCTACATTCTCTTTTATTCCTTGTTGTAGCAGGTCCTTGAATCGAGGATCAAGGAAGGTGGAAAGGGCGTGATGTGCCTATGCGGCTTTCGCCCAGGAACCTTGTTTTCACTGATCCGAGAAGATTCTGCGGAAACACACTGTTGTGTTCCACTTGCGCCCTCGAAAAGCAACATCTTCACACACTGAACAAGTGGAACAACCATGGAAAGTGTTGGGAAAGACTCGACACAAGCAGCTCTTGAGGCTTTTTCAATTGATTGCATGGGAGTGGCCGAAAACCTTCCACACTCTACTGCGCTTTCTCTTCGAACAACTTCTGCTTCTACCACTTCTACTTCGCACAGGCAGAGCGGTCGTACCATTGCAACCAGTTCTGAAACGTCTCCACGACACGCTTTCCGAAAGTGTGCACGAGGAGTCTCGTGCGAACGCGGTCCCTAAAGGCTGAGCCGCATGTAAGCGATTTAGCGAGCGACGAGAATCAGCAGCGAGCGACGGAGATTTCCACTGTCGCTTGTCGCGTCGCTCGGTGTTTGGATTTCTAGAAAACGTCCTCATCGCCTTGGTCGCTTGCTCACCGTCACTTTCATGGGGCTTGCCTGATCGCGCGATTGACCGGGCGACAGCGAAGCGGGTCAACATCGCCTGTCTCGTCCCTTGGCGAATCGCTTTCATGTGGGTTATACTTAACAGAGTGGTCCCTAATGGAGGCAACAGCAACGTTTGTATATAGAGAAACTGCTGCTGCCGACGATGATAATCACTGTCTAGGAGAAGTGGGTACGTATTGCCATCTTGCGGGCACGTGTGGCAGGCGTGCCGGAGCGATGTGGGACGCCTGTGAAGGGAATCTCGCGGTGCGACATCGTAACGACTATTTGGAAATTATTCGAAAAATATTCGTAACTTTTGAAAATTAATATTCAATTCGATTAACGAATCGAATAGAGTAATATTCGCTTCGTTATTCGAAAATGGCGAATATTCGCACGCCCCTAGTGGATATTTATACAGCGTGTAGTTGGTCAGCCATTCCAATGTTGCGACGAGTCACTCGCTGTCGATGAGCCATTTAGCCAGTGCAGCACAACCGCTAGCCTAGGGTCTTTAACGTGCACCATCCCTACGAGAGCAAAAGTTGAGCGTCTGTTTTCCACGTGCCGTCGCGCCACTATTCGCCGAGTTCGATTACGTGAGAAGCAAAGAATTCCAGCGCCGTGCAAGAAAGCCACCAATACCGTCGCTTCGCAACTGTTGCACGCGCCCCGGCGTATATTCCCCTGCTTTGGCCTCCTCCTCCTTTCCTGCTTTGCATGGGTCGTGGTGCGCGCGGCGCCGCTATTGACCGAGATCGATCACGTGAGGAACAAAGAATCTAGGGCCGTGCAGGAAAGCCGGCGCTACAGGGATGGACGCGCAACTACTGGCTCCCGTAGAGAGCCTATGTCACGGTTCGCCCGAGACGGGTCGCAAGTGGAATGAAGAGAACGTAAAGCGGCAGAGAAGTTGCTACATTCTATTTACAAAAATACAAATACAAACAAAGGCCAAGTCAGAAAAGTAATTACAACAAAAGATACAAAGGCAAATAAGTTTAACTACGTAGTTCAATGACTGGCAAAGAGGCGTCCCTCAGTCCCTCACACTAGAAGTGCCCCTGATAGTTCGTTGCATGGACGAACCGCGAAGAGGTGCAGCTCACCGTAGCCACCTCGAATCCTCGTCTTGGGAAGGAAAGAGTTGCCGTTGCAGCTTGGGCGTAGCATGAGACGGGCAAGTCCTGGACCATAGCCATAGACCTCCTTGCGGAGCTCCTCCTCCGACCGAACCTCAGATTTCGCTGGCCATCCTCTCTTCTTTTTCTTCTACCCTCCAGCTGTCCTTTTCGGTGTACTTCTTTCTTCTCATTGTGGCATGGAGCCGCAGAACCATGACAGCCTACTCTCCCTTTTTGTTTGTTCTCCTATTTTCCCTTTTCGTTTAGCAACACACTCAGTGGCGCCATCTATTGGGTAACCCTAAAGCCTAGTGCCATTTCTCCCTTTTTGTTTGGCAACACACTCAGTGGCGCCATCTATTGGGTAACCCTAAAGCCCCTTCGTGTTTCAAAAGTAGCGCAAGGTGCGTCAATGCACGAGGCACGTGCAGCGTGCAGCCCTTGGGAAGATCATGGCGGCACAGGGCAGCAGTGAGCTAGATTTCAGGCGCCATGAATTTCCCAGAAATGGCGCGCGGCATGTGTCTCGAGCATTTCCACAACAATGAATGGCGTCACTTTTTCCAGGATAGAGGGGCTTTAGGTAACCCCGCCAAACTTCCGGTTCACCAATATTTTCGAACTTTTTACTCATCATTATTTTTACGATAAGAGAGAATTAAGTTTGACGGTGATATAAGTGGCCATTTAAAGAAGATAGCGTTTATATTTGATTTCGCAAATACTGAGAAACTCGCCGTCTAGTTCAGAACCGGAAGTGGTTGGGGACTATTTGCACACTGGCGCCACCACGTTTCAATTCACGCGAGAAAAAGCGAATACAGTAACTCTAGTCTTGATTAGTCTTGATAAGGAGGTCGCGCCATCTATCAACACGTGCGCCAAACGCGCCTCGCCACTCGACTCAGTCGACTGCGTCGCCATCCCTCGTTGAGCCTGGCAAGTGTTTTGGCCATATTTTTCTTACAGATGGGAGCTACGCTTTGCAATTTTACAAGATAAAACCGACCTGTGAAATACACCTTCGACGAAAAGTTTGGATTGCTACGTGCCGGCGCCGATTTTTACGGCCCATTTTAGATCGAGCCTGGGTATTTCAGACCCCCTATACTTACGTTTCCGTTCCCGATGTCGACGACTTCTACGCAGGGCGACGGACTCTGCGATCCCGACGTCTGTCCGTTCATCTTTTTCTTCTCGCCCTTGAGCAGGGCTAGTTCGCGTAGCTGGGTCTGCCGAATCTCGTCATGGTAATCCTGCAAAAAAAAGTACCCTTTAGCAGGTTTATGTTACTTCGTTGGTGTTGAATCTCCCGAGTTGCTCACTGCAGTAAAAAAAAAAAAAAAAGAAGCTTTTTTTAGGAGCATAGATAGGACAATTTTTTTTCTCTCGTTATTGTTTCACGTGAAGAAAACAAATTTCCTTGTTGCTCATCGCAATAGACGGGTACTGAGGTTGGAATTAAAACGAGACTGTTTAAACGTTGGAAAAATAATTGACTCCAACCAAAATTAAACTCGGACCCAACGTTTCAAAACCAGTTCGGTTCCTTCTTCAGGGGCGATTGATCTCGTGCGTGGAAGCAGCCTCGTCTTCTTTGGTGGTACGAATATCTTCTAATCGCGCTTCCGCCTTGCCATCCAGTCTTTTTCTAATCACGTGTCGTAGTCCACTTACATAAACAGATGGTAAGGTACCCATGGATCTGTTGATATTCTTTGGTGTATTTTGGAAGTGCCATGATTCAAGGTGATGTCTTTTTCGGAGATGGGTACCTTACCATCTGTTTATGTAAGTGGACTACGACACGTGATTAGAAAAAGACTGGATGGCAAAGGCGGAAGCGCGATTAGAAGATATTCGTACCACCAAAGAAGACGAGGCTGCTTCCACGCACGAGATCAATCGCCCCTGAAGAAGGAACCGAACTGGTTTTGAAACGTTGGGTCCGAGTTTAATTTTGGTTGGAGTCAATTATTTTTCCATTATTACTTCCCAACCAGACAGACGTCTGTCGAAGATGTTTACCTTCAAGTGTTTAAACGTTGCTGTACACGTTACTCCTCAAAAGTTATTCGTTGCTTGGCCTTAAATATGAGTAAGTGCGTTACACGTAGTTGTCTAAAAAAGTAATTAAATAGCTCATTCGTTACAGAAAAAGTAACTGGGTAGAAGTAAGTCGTTACTAGTAAGGAGTTAGTGTATGCCAGGGAATAACGCACTTGGGAAGCCCGAATTAAACAAAACCAAACAAAATCAAACAAAAATGGAAACGCGCCAAAGTCGTTTCACACTATGGCATCGTTAAACGGATATTCGAAAGTGACGTACTCCCTAAAAATAGCCACGTGTTGCTCGGTTATTATTTTTTTTTTGTTGAAAATGGACGCGAAATTTTTTGTCTGTTATTATTTTTGCTAAATTTTGAGTTGGTCTTTAGCATACGCCTTCTTCCGGCCTTAAGTGGCAAGTGTCGTGACAGAGGCTCCCCGAAGCTTTCAGATCGACTTTCCCGCTCATTTAAGCCATAAAGCTTTCAGAAAGCGCGTCGCGATCTCGTGACGAACGACCGTTAGGCGAGCCGCCTCTTCCTGTGCCACCCGACGATTGAAGACCCTTCAGTCACCCGAATGTTCCGAACAGGGCGCTGATAAACGGCCTTAGGGTGAAGAATAAAACAAAAAAAATGTAGAAAACGCCCGCACGTATGTGCGGGACACACGTACACACGCACGCGCACGCAGACACACACGCGCATGCACACACGCGAACACACACACTCGCACGCGGACACATGCACATACTGCACACTCACAAACGCATACACGTACCCACACGCACACACACATACACACACGAACGCGAAGGTCGAATTAAAAAAAAAAATAATAAGACGGAGACACACGCGAGTGCGCCCACACATCCACACTAATATGGCGCTTCAATAATCGATACCGGCTCTTGATTCGGCAGTCCCCGCACTGAGCGATGTGCTACTCCGTGCAATGACGTGCCAACGGCTCGAGTTATTGATGATGGCTCTTTGTATTGCCAAAGTCGAAGCACTTTCCTCTCTATATATAGTTATTTGGAGCTCCCCATGGCTTGGTGCGAAGCATTGGGAACCATGGGACGGTAGCGGCATGTCTGTTCGACAGAGTTCCCCCAATCTTCGGCGCGGCTCGGTGACAGGTGGGGTTGTTGAGTGGAGGGCTCCGCTGTGTGTTTGTCGAGGAGCCGGGATTGATCGTGCTCGGCTGCCGCGCATTACAGCAAAGCACAACATTCGATGGCCGAAGAATCGGGCCACAGAAGAAACAAAATGCTAAAACGGGGGCACTCAAGTGCTTTTTGTAGAAGCTTATTTTTGATGGCATATTGTTTGTTGCTCTTTAGTAAACAAAAATGATCAGCTCTAGATGGCGACATGCACTAGCAAACTCACAGCAACAGAAATACACGGGCACTATTTTCTCTCTCCCCCCCCCCCCCCAAATAATTGTGGTTGTGGGGATATTTATACAACGTGTAGTTGGTCAGCCATTTAACGTTGCGACGAGTCACTCGCTGTAGATGAGCAACAGACGCTTTCCGAAATTCAGTCTGGCCACTGTGATCACTATCATCATCTGTGGAACGGCATCTGTGCCATACCAATGGCGGCCTTCTAGTGACTGATAAACGACCGCCTTGCTGATAAAGGAAGACGTTAAAGATGCTCCTAAGCGGATGATGCGAGGCCTGTACTACCCTGTACATTCGGGGGGTTTGTACGACGCGACGTAGGAATGGAGCACAAGATCTACGTATGCGTTCATTTCTAATAACTCAGATTCAGTCAATCTGTGGACGGCACACAATCGGCTTTAAAGCCCTTTGGTGTATAGAATGTTCTCGAGGCATCGATGTGGGTTGGGGCTTTTTTCTGACTGCAGGTTCTTGGTCACCATCGAACTGAAAGTGATCGAGAAAGAACTCACATTGAACAATTCTTCGCGTGCCGTTGACTTGCAAAAGTGACGGTGCCGATTCAATTTCATTTCCGCCATTGATATGGCAAAACCTAAACTGCTATACGAACTACCAGATGGCTCTGAATTTAGGAAAGGGTCTATTTAGCCAGTGCAGTACAACTGCTAGCCTGGGGTCTTTAACGTGCACCACGCAGTAGTGATACACGACCGCACGAAATAATTGGGGTTGTGGGGATATTTATACAGCGAGTCGTTTGTCAGCCATTTAATGTTGCGACGAGTCACTCGCTGCACGACCGCACGCCGGTACGATGCTTATCCAGATCGAAACGGGCAGGGGTGGGGATTGAACCCAGGATCCCTGGGTTCTGCAGCGCGAGCTTTCGCTCCACGTGCTCCGAGCTGGCGTGCGCTAGCCCACTCAGCCACCGATCCCCCCCCCCCATCATCATGAAATTTGACCAATGAAAATGGTTAATTGCGTGGAGATTCCGAACATTACTATTATCGCTCTTTGTTGCATTACATTTTCACAAAACGTAAAACCTTTGTGTGTAGGAGACCTAACACAGCAACTGTTTCTTTAAAAACGGTGCCTCCTGGTGCCTGAGCAGATTTTTAATAGGTAAATCAGCTGCCCAAAAATGTATAATTTCGGGTTTTCTTAGGATGCTTATGGACCGTAGATTGAGTTATCAGCATAAATAGACGATCTCAAAATCCTCTTTTTCTCTTTTAAGCCTTAGAGAAATTAAAGGCAAGGAGGAGAGAAGAATGTGCGGTGAAGTCATAGCTTGGACCTCTTACATCACCGCTTACTCTTGTTTCCTCCTCTCTCTTACTTTCTTTCCGCATAGCCTAATGCATACTGCTTCTCGTGGGCCGGCGGTTGGCGCTGTTAACTGGCACAAGGGAAACGCTACCGTCCGGCGATTAGGTGTTCCCTTTGCCACCGCTCTTCTTCCAGGCGGCCTAATTAGGCGGGATCTGTCGGATTAAGGCAGACGTGACTTCGATTTCTGGTACTTAATCACCAGATTAGAGAGAGATTAGCGCTGTTTAGGGGGCAGGCGGGGGTGACGCCCTCTCGACTCGCGTGTAATGAAAACAAATTTATGATCGGCTTTAGCAGACGCGGTTCGTCCTTCTTGTCGATATGCGAACACCGTCGAGCAGGGATGCGCGTAGTTCGGAATGAAAAATGAACCAAAGATCCATTGGTGGATCCCTTTGAAACACAACACACGTCCCCCTTTGGGAAACGCTAGTGATGACCCCTTCACTTTTTTTCTTTTGGCTTTCCCTTTTGCTTCCTCCAGTTTTTTGCTGTCTCTTTTTGGCCTCGTTACGGGGTCAGTGTTAGCGTTTCCCAAAGGGAAACGCTTGTGGCGTTTTCGAAGGGTCATGCTAACGGATTCCCCAAGAGTCCACCAATAGATCTTCTTGTAATTTTTTTCACCCCTTTTTTGTACGCCTGTCAAAGTACGCGGACGCCTTTGGATATGGTCATTCACATCACTCATGGAAAGAACCACATCCATACCACTCGTGGGCAGAACCGCATTCATATCACTTGAGGAGGGAACAGCATACATCGTTTTAATTACACACACACATCACAGCCCACGCACCGCTCCTACGGAAACCCAGAGTGAAGAACAACCGCCGACAACAGCGGCAACCGAGAACGCCCGCATTCCACCGCGCAGCGGCGCGACACCTCCTAGATAACAAGGTTGTAGTGCTGAATGAGATGGCGTCATCAGAGAAGGCCAACGCTGGGCACAGACTGGACACGACGATTGCGTCAGTTCGGCTCAGACTTGACTCGAAGCCGAGTGCTGACGCAGCGTTCGTTTCCACTCTGTGTCCAGCGTTGGCCTAATCTGATGCCGCTATCTCATTCAGCACTACAACCTTGTTATCTAGGACGTTTTGCGCAGCGCCTCCTCCACTCTGACTCCGCGCCAGCTGTGCGCGTGACTTTGCCGAAGGCGAAAGGGCTCGTTTTGACGAAACCCGGCGGTGTCAGTCAGTTTGTCAGCGCCGTGGAGAGAGGAAGAGGTTGACGCGCGCTCACGTCAGCGCTTCGGAGCAATGGGAGCGTCGCGCGCGACAACTGACAAACGAAAGACACCGCCGGGTTTTCGTCCAAACGAGCGTTCTAATGCTAACCCATTAAAAAGTAATCGAGTTATTGATAATTGCTTACGATTTCAGTATACAGTTCCATGAACGCGTTTTCGACTGCTGTTTTTGGCGTCCTGTTTACCGTCCACGCATCGAATGGGGCCTCGAAGAGGAAACAAATGACGTCACAGAAGTCGGTGTTTCATGTTGTAGGATGCCCCGATCCTGGATACGGGCGAACGCGAGCGTCCCTGTCGAGGCAGCGTCTCAGCTCCGAGCTGCCGAAGCTTCTTACCTAAACACTTAGGCAAGAGAGGGACCAGCGGTAGTAGGACAGGTGTATGCCGCATTCAACTCCGCTGCCGCGCCACCGCCATGGATCAAAGCAGGCAACAGCATGACACTGCTATGACGTCATCAGGATGAAATAGAGGGACCATATCTGAAGACGAGGTAAAAACACCAGCCAGAGATGCGTTCCACCTCCAGGCAACATAGATTTTATCAACTAAATAATTTCCAAGCTACAACGACGCTGCAGTAACTACAACTGTAACTTTGGAACAATGTTTCAACTAGTTGGGGTCAAGTTGCGTATGGAGACTCTGGGGAGACTATACTTTTATTCACCTCAAGCACTGTAGTAAAAAAAAAGTCCGGCTTCTCGCGGAACGTTATCGGTCTCCCCTTTCATGCGTTGAATTAAGATATATATGTAGGTGCATCTTAGATTAGCTCGATGACATTTTATCAAGACGTACAGGTTTCAAAGGCCAAGAGCATCGTTTCTTCCTTCGACGACCAAATCTTGCGAGAACTACTTCGTGCAGCGCATTGAGTAATGCGCACGGCTTCCTCTTCTCTTGATACAGATCCCCGTCGATTTCGTTTCAAGGCAGACGCCACTTGCTGTCCCCACCGATACGCTGCTGCGAGTATTGTGGTGAATGAAAACAGAAATGTGGCATAATCGTTTCCTATATCGAAAAATTAACGTTTAAAGTCGCTGACATTTTAAGAAATGCGGGACGTGGCGGGCATCTTAAAATCGCTCTGAACGGAATACTCAGTGAGATCGGTCTTTCTTCAAGCAATACCAATGAGAAGGCAAGGCCTGCTCATGACGTCATTGTTAGTGGAAATATGGAAAATATGGATAGGGACCGAAATAGCCGGTTTTTAACCGGGCCCTAATCAAGCCCGATAATTAAAGCGAACATTTCAATGACGGCGTCGATCAATGCACTTCCAGTAACAACAGGCAAGAGCATAGAGAAGGCTGTGTGTGACGTGACTGTTTCGAGCATAGTAATTAAGTTGTCGTGAGCGGTGCGGAAACTGGCTTGAAGGAGGTCATTAGATTAAACTTTTTTTTTTTAATTTTTAATATAAAGAAGAGAGCAACGTTTGAGCGAATATTTTTAAGACTGGTTCGCGTACCTCCGAACCCTTCGGTCCTTCTTCGCGCCAGGTTTTTGACTCGTGCAAGGACCGAAACGCTGGCTGTCTGAATTGTTAAGGGGAATTAATTAACTTTCTATCGCGGTGACAGTTCACTAAAAGAATAATTACAATATTAATAAAAAACGGGTTGATAGAACGCAGTTTTCAAAACGCAGCTGTCTTTACTTCAAATAGGGCCGCACTCCGAGATCTACTTTACTACGGCCGTTTAAGATTTTTAAACCGTTTATATTCGAAGCGCTAGGGTAATGTAAAACTATAAATATAACATGAGTATAGCATTAGTGACGCAGAAAGCATCGCATTTTAATTCGTTGGTGTGGCGTTCATTTAAATGCCACAGGCTGATGTCCGAAGTATAAATGAGAATACGGAGAGATGTATACACGTTCTTAATGACGTCACGTGGCCAGCTACAAAGTGTCGTACTATTTAAAGAGGCGGTGCATCACTATTCAGTTTACCGTAACGCGGTACTTTGTTCGGTAATTTAGTAACGTACTCGTGAAGTTTTAAATATAGTAATGGATACGAACTTGCGTTACGTATTTCGAGTAACGGGTAACGTAGTTACGTTACTCCTTACATCCTCTTGCAAAAACTTAAAAAAAAAAAAATCTTAAATTTGTTTTGTGTTTTTAGGTGCCCTTTGCACTGACCCCACATACCTTCAAAATCAGAGCCGTCAAAAAAGATAAAATAGCTATGTTAAGTTTCTGCATGGACATAACTTTTTGATTTTTAAACATGGCGCTTACGAATATCTGTAATGTCAAAATGGTAAAATGTTTTAATTCATAAACAAAACAATTTGGCTGCATGTTTGGTCATTCTGCCAAACGCATTGAAAGGTTCGCTGCAACGAGTTTTGTACTTTGAGCAAATACCGCTTAGAACGAGACGTTTATGACCTATAAAACACGCGTTCATTTTTCACCCCATGCAATACAAGTCGCAAAAAAAAATTAAAGAAAAAGGAGCATCGTCCATGCACACTCAACTCGCAGCCAGAACAAGCTGCCACGCACTGGGGTTGGCAGAGCACAGGGCGTACCCTGAGTCGGCTATTCCCTTTATCCGAACGATGGAATTCATTCAATCAATCAATCAATCAATCAATCAATCAATCAACCAATCAATCAATCAATCAATCAATCAATCAATCAATCAATCAATCAATCAATCAATCAATCAATCAATCAATCAATCAATCAATCAATCAATTTTATTTCGCAGAGAAAGATATTAGCAGTGGCAAAAAGCTGCAATACTACATGCAGCTTCACAAGGCCCGAGCTCCAAGATGGCAGTTCGCGTACAGCACTTATCTGGCACAGTGAAATAGTAACTTCCCTACTTAATGTCATGAACAGAGGTGCCCCTCGCTTTGCATTAGTTGACACAATACGTTTCTATATACATATATAAAAATTTTATAAGGTAGATAATGTCAACATGAAGTCATCAAATGGACAATTATGGCTGAAGTTTCTATGATTCAATGTGTCAATATCTTTGTTAAAAAATGGTAGAATGAATCTAATGGATGCGATACCATGGTTTGTGCGGGAAAGGGGGGGGGGGGGGGGGGGTAGGTGCATGCAACTCTTCACATAGCCGTGTGTGATAGGCGATAATATTTTTAGTTAAGTTTGATCTTTGTAAAAAACAGCTACGTTGATTTTTTAGTGCTGGTTTATACGATAATAGGAGCCGGTAATAAGGTAGATTTGCAGCTCTAACAACTTTAAATTGAGTAAAAAGAGCATCTGTGTGATAAAAGGATGGCAGATTTGCGACCAGTCTTAGCGCTTTTTTTTTCTTTTTGCAGTGTCAGAATCTTGTTTATATTTTGCAGGGTAGTGGTACCCTATAGGAACCGTACGGATCTTATTCAAGCCCCGACCAGGGCTCACCTAGCGGTAAATGGGTCCGTTGCATCGGTGGGCTTCTGCCAGTCGCTGCGATGTAGCGGGTTGTGCGTTGTGCGTTGTAGCGGGTTAGCGCTGTAATTTCTGAGATGGCTATTTTGCACCAAGAGAGCCACAACAATTGCTGCGTGGTCGGCTGCAACAGTACGTACAAGGGCGCGAACGGCACGAAGTTCTACGGCTTCCCTTCGAAGCCGTACTAGGCGGGGGGCCGCGCGACCTGGGTGTGACTTGTGCGTCGATGCGTCGATGCAGGTAAGTGGCGTTTTCTTACCTTGCAGTTTGCGTTTTGTTTTAAGCTCCTGACGAATAATACAATTAACTTTTTTCTATTACAGCGACAATAGAACAGCATGGACACCGACGGCAAACTCTAAAGTATGCAGCAAGTACTTCACCGGAATCGAGAAGCGGAATGCGGTCGCCCACCCAAGCCCACCCTTGGATGTTTCCTTTAGCCTACAGGAGGATAGTAGTGGGAATCGTGGAACGGCGCGAAAACAATCGCCCAGTTATTGTCAAGCAGATTCAGAAAGTAATAAACGTACATAATTAGCACAGTCCACCGAATGCCAACTAAGATAGCTCTTTTATCTAATTACGCGAAGCTCAAAGTTCTTTTGCGGGCGCGCTCAGTTTCGTCTGCAGAGTATACGGCGCGCCGTGACATCCACTCGTCCGTCGAAACGGACCTTCTTCACTTTGTGCACGCGGCCAGATTCATGAAGGAGTTTTCCGTTCGTCGTATTGGCACCACGAAAGAAGCTTTCCGGATTCGTAACCGCCTTAAACCCTGTCGTAATCACCACGGGAACACTATCCGCTGTGCTGCATGGAAAGTTTGTTTTGTGAGATACCTGTTCTATTTACACTTAATAGTTTAGAGATAGTTTTTTATGGCATAATAAATAAATAAATAAATAAATGGTGACATTGAACTATCACAATGTATTATGACAACAGTGCTGAAGGTGCAAACAAAAATTGTGCCTTATGTAATATTACTTCGTTGATCATCAATGACGCTTCATTTTGAACGAGAACAAAATGAATGTCAGCCACAGCGTGATTAGATTCTAGGTTCCCCTCCTCACAGGCTCAGAGACACGTGGACAAATGTTTCAAATATAAGCATATTCCGATCTAAAATAGAAATGAACACGTTCAGAAAAAAAAAAGAACCTTGATCTGTTGAGCTTTTTGTAGATATAGTATAAGTTGTTTGTGTCTTTTTTGCATCTTTCGGTACTATCCCCCGTGCAAGATAAAACAGCCCGGATGTAATATCGCATCATATCGATTTTGGCCGCAGGAGATCTCCGCAAACATCGTCCGAGAGTGGACACACAATATAAGTGGATGTACGGATATAGATACGGATATATATATATATATAATAAAATAGATGCATAGTGCATACTTCCCTGTCCTACACGGTGTAGAAATACGGCGGAGATGAAACTTCCGTCGGACCCGTGTCCTTAGCGTACATCTGTCGGAAATCTGGCGTCTGCTTCTCTACAAACACGCGGGGCGTCACTCAGAATACAACTAATCAAAGCGGCCGGCAAATAACAGCGTTCAGTACCTTGGCAAAGAGCAGTAGAGTAAAGGTACGCTGATGATATGCACAATTTTTTTAAACAAAAATATACTCGTATATATAATTTGCATGCCTAACAAACGCTGGCTAGCTGCTCCGTGATTCGGTTTTCGGCATTGCCACCGGCAAGTAATGTATGAAATATACATTATATTAAAAAACACACGCACACACATACAAGAGAAATAGCTCCTGCAAAAAGTACGCATCGCATATATATATATATATATATATGTATAGCCGCAGATAAAAGACGAAGACGTTACTCGTCGATACGAGCCCGGCGGCATGAGAAAATAAACAGAACGTTTTCCCCTAAGCTCGGAGTCGGTCGCACCATCTCTTCCGTCCACAACATCGAACGCGCTACAAAATGGTGACCCGGACGTGATGAAAGGCTAGCGGCACCAAAAGGACCATTTAGGAAAATTAATCACATTCGGTGTAATCGGGCTCTTAATTACTTTCGAGGAATCGACGGTTTCGTTGTTTGAATTTAAAGGTATCATTTCAAATGAGAGCATTTCATGACAATCGAAAAAAACCCAAACAGCGCACTTTACAAATGAATATGGCACAAAAATAATTTTGCTGCGTCGCCCCGCCCCCCCCCCCCCCCCAAAAAAAAAAAGAAAAAAAAAACAACAAAAAAACAACGAAAACAACAATGGTTTTCTGATCTCCAGAAACGTTTGAACTAACAGTCCGCAGCAGAGCAAACCGATATCGCCTGAGCTTCTTGGTACCGCATTCAAAGCTCAGAATCAAGAGATGTAGGGAACCGTTTTTGCACGTCGGTACTGTACGATGGGTCCTCTGGTACGAACTGTGCATGCGGGAGTCTCATGCGGTAGTATATACGCACTTCACAACGGAGAGCCCATCGTTCCGTTTCGGATGTACAAAAACGGTTCCCTATAAAACTCCCCAGTGTCGCACTTTCGAATCGCAACCATCGCCGATTTCGCCCGCTATGCACTAAGCACCACAACCGCGGCGCCCACAAGAAAATCGGGGATTCGAGTGTTGGTACCCTGAACGGAACTTATCCAGTAACTCTGTAGGAATGATACGGCGTCTAGAACAGGGCGTTCGTAAACATTTGACCTGGTTACAACGCTATACTCAAGCTCGCACTGTCAGTATGCGGTACCCGGAACTAGTGTCCGACTGGTCTGTTTACCGCGTCCAAAAAAAGTAGTCCTTCCATTTGATTTCCGTCCGATGGCGCCACAAAAAGTGTCACGCTGCCGCCCGCTGCGACCCTGGTGGTGGCAGAGTAGCGGCGGTGGACGTGGCACGCGCCTGTTCTGCTGCAGGATCGCCCTCCAGCTTTTGACAGACCACGGAAGCTTCGACAGCCAGGAGTTGGGACGCCCGCGACGACAGCGACACTCCCGTCTGCTCGTTTTTTTTTGCCGGAACTTCTACGACCAACCACCAGGATCGCGCCACCCGACGGCGTGACACTCCGGCTTTTCTGACGTCATTTGTTGCCACTCGGGGACAACTTTTCGATGCACGGGCGGAAAGGGACGCTAAACTCACACCAGTCGGAGACGCGTTGCAGGCAGTGTATGTATATACTGTCGGCGGGCGAAACGTCAAGAAGGGGGACACTCACGGGCACCAGAAAGGGCTTGAGTTGGGAGAGTGCGTGGGCCATGCGTCCGTAGGCCTCGGCGGGAGGAGCGAAGGCGCTCACTTCGACGTGCAGTTCCTCGTGCAGGTGCCAGTACTTGGGCTCTTTCTGCTTGCGGAGTTCTTCCTCCTACGGGAAGTACGACAAAGAGTTTCATCGGCACTCGATCGGAAATGGATTCGGAAGCTCACGTTGCCCACTAAGAGGATTTATGACCTTGGGCCCCCAATCAACGTACGCGCTCCACAAATTAATATATAAAAAAATACACAAAAAAACAGTCATTATTTTAGTCAATATTCTCGAAGAAAAGTCACCGAGGGCCATCACCTTCAATTGGTGACGAGATGTTTCGGTGGCGCCTTCTTATGGCTATTATCCCCGACGTCACGACCAAGATTATCAGTGGCGAGCTCGTGGTGCGCAAAAATCAACACAATTCCAATTCCAATTTCGGATTGAGAGCAAGAAGTAAAGAAAATAAACTTGTGAGGCTTGAGAATCTGACTTTGCTCTTATTTCCGTTGATAAGAGCGGACTGAATACTACGCCAGACGTCATACCGAGCGTCTGGTCAATCATGGGAAGACCGATCTCAGCGACGCTTTATAGGTCGTGCACATCGCCCACAGTCGGCGACAGGCTAAGGATACAGGCTTTGGCTGCGCGTTCGACGAAGTGTTATCAAAAGAAGAAAGGTCGCGCTGGAAGCGTAGAATGTCCTAAATAGACGATATGCGAAACTGCTTGGTGGTCTGGTAACACTGTGCGCGCGGCCATCTTGGTAGTGTCAAGTTTCTCGAGTTTCGGTTTCTCAGCATTTTGAGGGCAGGGATCCTCTGCCAGTGATTGCGACGCAGCAACGGCGTGATTTTCTGACTTCCGATCACCCAAGGTGGACAAAGGATTAGGCCACCGTCCCTTTCAATTCTGAAGACACTTGAAATAATTTTTTGATGCGAGGGCGCAAGAAGTCGCACTGATTAGCGGTAGAAGCATATCGCCCACTATATTAGCGCCACGCCAATGCATGCAACTCAATGCTTCTTTTTTTTAATTTTTTACAGCGAAGTTGTTTGTGGCTAGGTTCTGGCGGATCGTCTCCGGCGACAGACCGAGCGAAGACCAGCAATTTTCAAAAGCAAAGATGTATGCACCACTTTATACTACTCCTTACCGCCGTCGCCTCTTTCCTGAGTCGTGTACACTCCTCGCCAAGCGCGGCGTCTCTCTCCCCCCTGACATTGCGCAATGCCGCTAAACCCTGCGGCGTGATAGGCGTAGCCGCGCTATAATAAAATGTCATTGTCTCTACTCAACATAATAGCTAAATTTAACATAGCAAATCCCCAATATACACTCTAAGAAAAAAAGGGCGTAGTCGGGTGCATCAGGCGCACATGCACCCTTTTGCTGAAAGATAAACCCTCCATTACCCAGCCAGTGTACTTGTACACCGACAATGAGCATCCTCCTCTCCCTTAAAAACATCTAGGTGTATCAGTGCCCCCAGCTTAGTACACCGCCACGCTAGCCACGGGCCCCGATCAGCTTGTGCTTGGATTCCCCTTCGGGGGTCACTTTTGGGTTGGGCAGTTTCTTAGGAAGTAGGGATCTGTACTGTTCACTCGGTATTGACAGTAGAGTAGACGCTATGCCTGTTTTAGGTCAATCGGGTCTTCGTGTAGGATCACGTGACTAGTCTCCAAGCTAGAGATAAGGCAGAGCACGGCACCTGCCTGAAGGCCAAGGCCACGGATGGCAGCCACTGCACTATTAATACCCGTGCCATACGGGCAACTCGAATGCCATTTACAACGAATGACATTTGAACGATCGGCCAATCAGCGCGCGACACTCCGAGCGTGGGGCGTTCCACGAGCGACAGATCGCGAGCCGATTCGTTGGTCACACGAATGTCATTTGTTGTAAATGGCATTCGAGTTGCCAGTGTGGCACGGGTATAACTTTGGGTCAAACTTTCAAGAGGATATATGTGAAAAATCCTCTCGTTGTGTTCATTGTTGGGATGCCCCTGAAGATAAGCCTTTGCGAGGGTACCCCCTATTGGCCTTGAAGGAGCTGCTATTTTCCTATTCCCCTCTTTTTCTTTCTCTCCCTAAGCTGAAAACGTGAAAGAAGGTGTGCAGTCGCCGGACCAATCATTTGGAGGCTTTTTTATCACTTGACTCCGCTGTCTGGGCGCGGGTAAAGTCACTGGACCCTGGGAAAGTAGCGCCATTGCCTTCCCTACCTGCTAGCCGGACACAAACGAATATTAACATAAAGACGACCCAAACCTCGCAAGGCGATTGGCTAATCGGTCCTCGTTGCCATGGAAATCGCCATCTTGGTCCATTTAAATCTTCGAAGCTTCCAGGGGGTCGTTCTAAACCAGTCGCGCCAAGATCACCATGGTGCATCATCGTACTGGAAGCGTTCCTCGCCAATATAAGAGTCTTTGGCACTTTGTATCCGATCAACTTATTAATCATGCCCATCTCCATGGATCTCTTACAATTATATTGTTCTTTTTTCGTATTTCAAGACAGTAAACTTATTTTTCAGTGCCTCCAAGCACCGACACAGCATCTGGGATTGGTACGAAGGTGTACGCTTGTTTCGCCGGTGTGTGGTTAGCAAAATCTCAGTATACAAAAAACGACTCCATAAAGCTACCTGTCACCAGCGAATCTAGATCAGCTCACCAAGAACCAACCAAGAACGGAGGGGTCAAGGAGAAATTGCTCATTTCACGGACCAAGATGGCGACAACACGGAGAGCTTGGCGTTACTTTCCCAGGATCCAGTGACTTTAGGCGCGGGTAACGGCAGGAGTGTGATCATGTGGTAAAGGTTTCACGGATGACGTAGTAGTTCTTTCCGATCCCGGAATGTCTGTTTCCCGGCCTAGTTTCTTGTGTGCTGTGCTGCGACCAGCGGGGCTGCCGTAGATTTTGTCCGCGACAACGTATTCGAGTGTACCAAGGCTTCCAGTGTTTGAAAAGTTCTAAGCGTATATCGGCAACAAGCGATTTCTTAAAAACAACAACAACAACAAAGAGTTCATGTGATGCGTTTAGTGTTCGGTTCGGCAAATTACTGCTTCCGCCACATCTTGTTGAATCTTCACGGACCCCTTCCCTTTTGTTTTTGTGTTTGTGTTGTGCTGCAGTGTCCTTGTCGACATATATTTCGGATTACATATTTCGAGTCCGGTATTTTCATCGTAAGTGCTCTGCAACCTACTCCTTCGCAACGATTGACCGTTCCGTTCCGAATTACCTCTAGTATTAGGCAGTGTCTATTTCTTAGCAACCGGGAGAATAATTTCCTCGAAATTCTATCGGCAGTAGCCTGCCGTTAGCTGTCTACAATCGTGTGACAACTGCAGGTAAATTACTGACTTTCTTATTCTCCCAGCATTTTGTGAAAACACGTTTCATGGATACCTTTTCGTTGATACACGTTTTGTAGAAACGTTTCGTCGACACTAACGTTTTATCGTCACTCGTTATGTGAAATGCACGCTGTAGGGACATTTCGTCGCGCGTGTAGCTCTGAGGCGCGTGCTTACCGGCGCAGCCCACCTGTTCACGCCGCTTCGTGGCGACAGTCTGCGGCGGCTCATTACAAAAATGTTAACCCACCTGTCTCCCCCCGTAGACGACACTTCGCGGATACAGTCTGGGGCGGCCTATTACAAGGAAAAAGAACAAGAGGAGCTAATATAAGGAAGCTAATCTGAGCTGTCTATGAAACATCGCGTGTCGATGAAACCTCGTTCGATCAAGTGATTGTACCGCCAATGAGTGTCGAGTGCCGGTGGAACTTCGGGGAAGTAATTCTGCCGCCTGCTGGGAGAATAGACACTACCTAAGACTCACCCCGGTTCTTGTTTGCTTAGTAATCTGCTTAGTTGTGTAACGGCCTCTTTGTACCTCTTCACATATCACGGATTGCTTGCAAGTTTGTACTTGTTTGCGAATTAGGCTGTCTAATAAACTTCTAGGAAATTTGAAAACAATCCCGTGTGTCCATTTACCTGCCTTTTTGCAATCACCGGGGCGCATACATTTTTGAAGGGCTTCCTTGATGTCTTAAAAAGGTTTATGAAGTTAGTTATGAAGTGGGTGCATAAAGTGGTGTGATGGTGCACCTTTGAATCAGGTGCATCTGTGTTCCCTTCGAATTTAGTGGGTGTAAAAAGAGGTGTAACAGTACACCATTGAACGGGGTGCTCTTGTGTTCCCTTTGAGGGCAGTAGGTGTAGAAAGGGGAGTAATGGTACACTATTGAGCGGGGTGCATCTATTTTCTGTCTATTTTCTGTCCCTTCTACGTTTTGATCATTCTTCTCTACCCCAGTCTCAGGTTAATTCAACATGGGGCATCTGTGTTCCCTTTGAGTGAGACGGGTTTATGAAGCGGTGCAATGGTACACCTTCGAAAGGAGTGCATCTGTGTTCCCTTTCATTTCATTCGGTGTAGAAAGAGGTGTAGACGTACACCATTGAATGGGGTGAACCTGTGTTCCCTTCGAGTGAGATTTGTGTAGAAAAAGGTGTACTATCGTGAGCAATATGAGAGGGAACAGCGGAGCGCGTGCCAAATAGCCTCGAACCCTACCCGTGGCGATACGCTGCGGCAGCTCTTGGAAAGAAGGTGGAGAGAGCGGTGCGCTTTCGTCTGCTGCCGGCACCCCCGCCACTGACAGCTTTCTTTTCACGCGGTATAGTTCGTCGCCGACTACTAACGGCGATAACGTCTTGATACCACTTGAGACCACCGTGATCAAAAATGCGGTTGGCGACAATGATAACTATTGACGTTTGGATCATCTATTTGTTCTATTTTTCACGCACAACCAGTAAAAAAGAGAGTGATTGGGGAGCGTCGTAATCATTCCCAGATACGATTGCTTTCTTTTTCAAGTTCGCAAAGCTATCAATGATACGACGTATAAAAGCGCCTCGCAATGTTCATCGTTATCAGGTGCCGTGCGAGAGGAAAGCCAGCATGGCGGGGGTGCCGGCAGCAGACGGAAGCGCACCGCTCTCTCCACCTTCTTTCCAAGAGCTGCCGCAGCGTATCGCCACGGGTAGGGTTCGAGGCTATTTGGCACGCGCTCCGCTGTTCCCTCTCATATTGCTCACGATAGTACATGTGCACCGCACCAACGAGTGTACACATACTCCCACCTTTGTGGTGCACAAATATTCCCCCAAAGGGTGTAGTGGATGTGACAAGCACTTACACCCCCTATGGGTGTACCTCATAACACTCTTTTTTTTAGAGTGTAGCTAAACCCCAACATAGCAAATTCCCTCAGAGCGCCAGCTTCGCTGGACTTCCCTCTTCACAGGGTGAAAGGGCTCTCAATTTTTTTTCAGTTGTCATTGCCGAAAGCTTTAATCGCTGAAGAGCTTTAAAGTACCAGTGACTTGCGCTTTTGTCTCTGCTTGATTGGTCCCATTACCTTGTAGTGTCGGCTGCGTCTGAACTAGGGTGACCACCTTCCTGCGGGTGAAAGGCGGAACACCCTGACCGGGGGGAGGGGGGGGGGGGTCGAAAGGAGGACAGTATTTTCACGACTGATGGAAAAAAGTATTAAAAGGGCCATGAAACAAAAATTTTGGGCTGGGATAAAGGATTTTAAATTGAGACTTTACTAATCTCATATCGTTTAGTGGGTCAAAAGAAAGAGGGTAGAAAGTCAAAAGCCAGCTTTTAGGTACGGACATTTGAAAATATAGCGGACTATTTCGTACCTCCTTTCCATCGAAAGGTCTCCGCTTTTTCACTATGCTACATCCGCGGTACCCAAAGCAGCTGACCACAGCCCACGCAGTGGACACGAGAACTGCGTCACTCGGACGTATGCGCTCGTCAACACCAATATCCGTCGACGAAAATTTAGATTCGTGCCCAATGAGCTCCCTGACGGAACTTATCGTCACTTGTGAATGGCAAGTTCTGTGGTGTGCTTAAAAAAATTAAAGCCGTTTACAACTCCCTGTAACGCCGAATTGGAGCGCAGCTCTTAAGGAGGAGGGAACAGTACTGGGGGGGGGGGCTCACGTGACGATGTCAATGACGTCATCAGTGGCGTCACTGATGACGTCATCTGTGACGATGACATTGACGATGCGGATGCCGATGACGTCATCAGTGACGATGCCGATACCTCGGGGGGGGGGGGTCACGTGACTTCGGGGGGTCACGTGACTCCCCCCCCCCCCTCCCCGTGGTCACCGAAGGTACCCGAGGTCCTCCCGAAGGAACCCGAGGTCCTCCCGAGGTCCTCCCGAAGGAACCCGAGGTCCTCTCGACGTCCTCCCGAAAGAACTTGAGGTCCTCCCGAGGTCCTTCCGAAGGAACCCGAGGTCCTTCCGAGGTCCTCCCGAAGGAACCCGAGGTCCTCCCGAGGTCCTCCCGAAGGAACCCGAGGTCCTCCCGAGGTCCTCCCGAAGGACCTCGGGTTCCTTCGGGAGGACCTCGGGTTTCTTCGGGAAAATTTACTCATAATGCACCCCGCGGTTACGCCGACGGCGACGGTGACGGCGACGCCGACGCCGCTCAAGCCGGAAACAGGCGCCTAAAAGCTGCGCTCTAAAACACGGTGGAAGCTTGGATTCATCGCACCATCGCCCAAACATGTCACGACGACGTGATTTCTTAATTCGCCTTTTGAGTTGAGGATTTAAACTAAGGAGGAAGAAGTAGAAAAATCGTTTCATGGCCCCTTTGAAGGAAATTCATCAACACGCACACCCCGATATCATGTAATGTCCGAAAGCATATTGCACACTTAAAATGTGTGATGCGGCAATTAGGCTACAATAATTTTCAATCGCAGCGATATATTTGTTTCCTCAACTATAATGCTAAATTTTTTATTAATGGTGTCTACGTTGAAAACATAAAAATCAACTGCAGCAGACCCCAATGCATCAAAACGAAATAGGAAACATCAAATATTTGTCGGCTTGTTGTTTACTGTCGATATTTACTCTTATAGAGCCTTTGCACACGCGCCAGATTACATCCGCCATTGCTCACCTTCTCTTGTCTTACTAAATAACGGAGTCAGTAAAGCGGGCGTTGACGAGCCTCTACAAAGGCCAATGCTGGGGAGAAAGACACAGTACTAGAACCTAAAATGGCAATAACCTGGCCTGCTAGGGTAATGATGGAGTGAAGTAAACTGGATACGAGGAAACACAAACTGAAGATCGGTCATTGCGGCGACCATGCACAGCGGCTGCAAAGCGTCTATACTAACATGCTCCTACACAAAATTAGTACCTTAAGTGTGTTTCTTTTTCGACCTGTGTGAGTTGCAGGCTTTTTGCTTGCGGCCGTCTTCACTAAAAGAAAAGCTTTCCACAACAACCCTTTCGCATGACACAGCATGATTTGCAAATAATTACAATAGTTCATTTTTCAGGCGATCAATTTTCGCTTGCAATATTTTGCCACCAAGGCCAGAGACGCACAACGGCGCATGCGCATCGGTATCTTGCAAGGACGACGGCCGCTTCTCGCAGTGCCTGGATAGAAAATAGCACATACCATCGAGATTCACACGCTTACCAGCAACCTCCGCGCTTCCCCGTGTTACTTTGTTCGGAAGCGCCATCGTTTGCGTAGTTAATGTTACGACAATGTGAAATGCGGGACATTTTGAAAATATTAGCATTTCTTGCTGGACGCGGGACACGAGCCCTGAATGCGGAACAGTCCCGCGAGTCGCGGGACGGGTGGTCACTCTAGTCTGAACTCTAGCTGAAACGTAGAATGGATTGACCGACAGCGGACGAGCTATCTGGAGCCAATGGCGAACGACGTCTCTGCCGGCCTAAAAGAGGATAACCAAGTCAACACCACCTAATATTCGAGGCTTATTACATTTTAGAGCGCAGCTCTTAGGCACCCGATTCCGGCTTGAGCGGCATCGCCGTCGCCGTCGGCGTAACCGTGAGTTAGCGTGAACCACCTGATGTCACGTGACCCCCCCCCCCCCCCCCCCCCTGAGGTCGTGTGACCCCCTGAGGTCACGTGACCCCCTGATGTCACGTGACCCCCTGAGGTCACGTAACGCCTTCTTAAGGTCACGTGACCCCCCCTCCCCTCCCAGGTCACGCGATCTCAGCGAGTCACCTATCCCTCAGTACCCTTCCATCCTATCCCTCAGTACCCTTCCATCCTCCTCCTCAAGAGCTGCGCTGTAATTCGGCGTTAAGGGCTGTTTATACTCCGACGTTGAGCGCAGTGAACGCAGCGTAGCACAGAACGCGCGCCTTTCATTGACCGGCAACCAGGAACTCGATATCTGCGACCAATCAGTAACTGTGCGCGCTGCGCTACGCCGCGCCCGTCGACGTTACGTTGAGTGCGTCAGTGCTCCCTCGATTGCGCTCTTCGATAAAGAAATCGTGTTCTTGGAGAGCTGTGACAAGTGCCCTTAGGCGATGGTCTGATGTATGCTTGTCTCGTGTTTTTACGCGGGTAGGTGGTTTACCAGAAATAAACCAGTTGTCAGTCAGTGCTCGGCCTGTGTGTTCCTCGTTCTTTGTCCTCTGTAATTTTGGCGCTGTTTTTTTATTCATAACTACGCATAACCAACTCGCCCGACTTTCAGCGGTGATACCACCTAGAAAAATGACCGCATCTCCACGTGGTGAATGATGTTGATTGGGGCGAAGCTCTGGTGGTGCTGATGATACCGATTTTATTGTTCATAGGTAGTGCAGATGGTGCTGATTTTTTTTTTTTATTGCTCATAGATAGTGCTGAGTTCCGGGTTGCGTTTCGACTTCATTATTACTGCTTTATGGTCGGTGGAATGCAGAGCCATGCATGCAAAGTTTAACCTGATTATATACGCATTTGACCGCAGCGCCCTCTTCTGTATAGACGTTGAGCGGCTACATGCAACGTTTCATCCATGACATTCCCAGCTCTTGAGTTACTACCACATCTCAGAGCCCCCTACTCGTCCCGCAGTCGTGGCCGAGTGGTTAAGGCGATGGACAAGAAATCCATTGGGGTCTCCCTGCACAGGTTCGAATCCTGTCGACTGCGCAAACATTTTTTTCTTTTTTTGTGAGCACGGACGCCGGCCGGACGGACGGACGGGCAAGGCTAGACCCTAAGGAGCTTCGCCCCTAAAATTACAGGAGGGCACTTAATACCACTGTCAGACGGCGTTCTAAAAGTGCCTTCCACTAAGCTCCTTTATAACATCGGCGAACCAGCGCACGCCCTAGGGCACGTGCGCACTCAACATCACTAGCAGATTGGCCGATTTTATAAAGTAGCTTAGTAGAAGGGACTTTTAGAACGCCGACTGACAGGGGTATAAACTGCTTACGTGTAGGAAGGAGAAATCAGTTTAGTCCAGCGGGTGAAATGCTTTCGTGTGATACTTCTACACGTATTGAAGTTTAGGGACGGACTACGTCGAGGACGACGTTCTAGAGATAAACGCCAAGTACGGCGTCTAGGACGACCTCTAGGACGACGTCGAGGACGACGTCAACGACGGCGTCTAAAACGACGCCGAGGACGACCTTCCGGACGACCTCAAGGACGACGTCAAGAACGACGCCTAGAGGGACGACGTTCAGGACGACCTCAAGGATGACACCTAGAGGACGGCGTCTAGGATGACCTCTAGGACGACCTCAAGGAAGACGCCAAGGACGGCGTCGTCCTTGAGCATATGATTGAGTGGCCGCCTGAGTGGTCCCGTAAACGTTTTGGTAATAAGGTTGAGAGTTGAGAGCTGGGCTAGTTGGTAGCTGTTAACATAATTTGCTAAAACAGCGCAAAAAGGTACAAAAGGAAGCGACCAACCGGACAGGACAGAGCGCTGACTCGAAACTATATGTTTTTACTGTCGCCGACGTGTTTTCGCTCAAGGACTTTGAAGGTGGACTGAACGATGAGACATATAAGGCTTTCGCCTTAATAATAAAAGCCTTCGCATCGCCTCCTCTCCCTTCAAAAAACTTTATCACAGTCGGTGCGCTAACTCGGCTAATAGGCCCGAGTTCGACCTTCGACGCGCTGATTGGACCCGAGCCCCGGCCGAACAGTGACGCAGGGCTCGTGCCCAATCTCAGGCCTCGATCGAATCTGGCTGTGATGACGGTGCGGAGGCCTTCTGCTTATCTAGGTGTTGTTGGCCAAGTCCGTAAGGACCAACAGCAAGGCTCAATGATAACTGGCGTTTTCAACTTCCCTTGAACACAAATACTACTTCGCAAGAATCGGAGAGCTGACGCTGATATGATGGGCGTAAGTTATGCCCGACACCCTCCAACAGCTGTCATTTGTTTTTCCGCCTATATTTTTTGTACATGGAAGTGAAATCGGTTTTCTTTTAGACACGGCTGTGTTGACAACAGCTCTCGAATCTTACTGATTGAATTGAACTTATGCTGGGCTATCGGATTCCGAACATTTCCCTGTTGAAGCGAGTCGTCGATATGCACAGCCAAACGAAATGTTTTCTGGTTGCCTCAACGCAGTTCTACGCGAGTTTTATATGATCCATCAAATCAGTTAGCACTGTTAAGCCGACAGCGTATTTTGACTTCGCCTGCCCCTCTCCTACTGGCTTCAATCGTCAGACCTTTGCGTGTTACATTAAAAGTAGGTGCAGGGTTTCCTCCTCAATGCGCGTTAAGATTGATCCCCAAGTGCGACAAACAGTACTCAGGAAGATACCTTGGCTTTGTCCCTCATGGACCCTCGACCCAGGATGGCCATCTTGGTCTGGGTGTCCTCCTGCAGACGCTTCAAAGAGTTGCCCTTGGGACCCAGCAGTTTGCCGACGAAATTGAACTGGAAAGAAGAAGCGACAACACGGATGAACATGGGCATCCTCGAAAAAGGTTGGAAGCATAAAGGCGTGGAGGCACGTTTACGATGTTTATCTTTTAACGATCGCTATCCACATAGACCTTCTTGTGTTTTTGGAGATCTGGTCATTTCTAAACATAGAAAACTAAACTTAAAAAAAGAAGGACCAGCAACAAGAAAGCACAGGAGATGTTGGTTTCAGCAAGAAACCATGCAACTTAAATGTAAATTTATTATACTATGAAAATACACGGCTTGCATTGATATCACATCAACAACAATAGATCGTTTTTTTCGTGACAATTCCGCTATGTTGGATTCTGATGGAGCTGAGTTGGGGCAAAGTAGAAAATAATTTTATTTGACGATTGGCAGGCGCTAGAATTTAAGGAGCTTGTACCCACAGTTCTGCTTTTTTCTTGGCTATAATGTTTTGTTGTAGTTATGCTTAAACTATCTTCTTTACAATTCCGTCGACCAACCCAACTACGTCATATTTAAAAATAAAAACCGTCACACAAAAACGGCCTTATACCCTTTTAAAAATTTTGTGCCATCTGATGGCTCAAAAACGGTTTCACTTTTGACAAAGTAATGGCGGTCATGAAACTGTATTTCATCGGGCACCGTCACAAGAACTGACCAGTACAAAGCGGCGACCCATAAGTTCTTCGATTAAATTTTTACCATCAAAAGGCTTTGGAGCCAAATTTGTGCCAAGAGATTCGATGAACCACACTCCGAAATAAACATTGCCTCAACCGTTGTATCTAATTCGTGCGCCGTGTTGTCTTCAACGTACGAGCCACATATATATTTTCAGCCAAGGCCGGACTGGATAGCGCATATTCAGTTCGGCCGTGCCTCAGCTTGGCAGTATGTTCAACTTCTTCTCTCATTAGCCTGAAGAATTGGTGTGCGTATGTTTATACAGCCGGAAGTTAGTCTGCCTTGGTGGGCGTCGGGTGTCTGAACTGTAGATGAGTTATTTAGCCAGTGCAGTACAACCGTTAGCCTGGGGTCTTTAACATGCACCACGCAGTAGTGACATACGACCGCACGCCGGTACGATGCTCATCCAGATCGAAACGGGCAGGGGTGGGGATCGAGTCAGGATCCCTGGGTTTTGCAGCGCGAGCTTTCGCTCCACGTGCTCTCAGCTGTCGTGCGCTATACTTCGTTTCACCTTATGTTGTACCGCAGCGAAGGCTAGAAGCGCGAGCTCATAGCGTTGGCAGCCGCTCTCAAGTCACGAGAGCTTGTGCCGCCGAGATGTGCCCCAGAGCAAGGGGCTCGCGCTTGTAGCCTTTCCTGCGGTACATCATAAGGTGAAACAGAGTATAGCCCATTCGACCACCGATCTCCCCCCAGCGTGAAGAAAGCCGCCGTTAGTTTGCACAGATACCATGCACTAAGATGATGGTACTGATCGAAGTTGCCAGATTGAATATCGGAGGAGGTCTGTATCTTCTGAGCATACATTTCATACCATTTTTTTTTGTTTGATCAGCTAGAACAAGAAGGAAGGACCACCAGCATAATACAATCACGTCCCGTGCCTCCTCTTCATCCTCCTCTTCAGAGATCGATCTGCTAAGGTTAAAAGAGGTGGGAGGAGCCAACACCTCCTAGATAACAAAGCCGTAGTGCTAATAGAGATATATCTTGAATATCTTGAATGCAACGTCGTCTTGATATAGAATTTGCCCAAGATGTCATGAAGCAAGACGACTTCTTTTTAATGGTTTAAACAGCAAATAGAAAGATGTAAACTAGAGCCACTAAATGAGCTGCGCATTTAGTGGCACTAATGTAAACCACAGATGGAGCAAAAAGAACCGTGCTCTTCTGGCGGTATTTTCGGTTTTCCATACAAAAAAGAATCTTCTTGTGCCTTGACGTTTTGGACTATTCCTTTATCCAGTCGCCGAAGTACATTCAAATATGCGAATCGCAGCAGATTATTGTTTTTTTAATATGCTGCGATTAGTCAGGTGTGATGCAGTTGAATGTGATGAAAATAATGACAGATCAACCTCATGCTGTCTAAACGCTCCCATCTAATTCGAGTTGCTTTCCTTTGGTGACAGTGTTCAGTGCTGTGAAAATATACGGTAATGCTTGGTCCCCTGCGGTAACCTGAACCAGAGCGATGTACGAACAACTTCTGGTCTCGCATTCTAACCAATCGGATTGTTCACGCAGCGTTCGCGTGTCTTTCCGACAAGGCGCACCACTCACGTTCGGATGGTCTTTGACGGGCACTTGCACCCGGACTTGTAGCCTGATCGAGCGCCCTTTGTGGATGTCCATGAGGGGGCACCCGACGGGTCGGGCTCCATTTCCTGTTCCGGTCTGGTTCTGCATCCGCTGGATTTCTGCGACACGAAAAGAGAAAAAAGAGAGCGAAAATTCGCGGACGTATCCAGAGCTCTCAAGTCAGTAAAAATCCCAAAACGTAGACAACAGTCGGCAAACGATTAAGAGTTCAGGGGAAACTCCCCCGACCTCTTTTTACTTTAGCAAAGCGAACACTGGAGAGGAGGTCGCCTCCTCTTCAGTGTTCGCTCCGCTAAGGTGTAAACAGGTGGGAAGAGCCAACACCTCCTAGATCACAAAACCGTAGTGCTGATAGAGATGTCGTCATCAGCGAAGGCCGACGCTGAACACGACGATTGCGTCAACGTTCGGCTCATACTTGACTCGAAGACAAGCGCTGACGGAGCACTCGTTTCCAAGCTGTGTCCAGCTAGTGACGCAAAAATATCAGTGCTACATACGGCCTTTTCTTCTATACTTCGTTTCACCTTATGTTGTACCGCAGCGAAGGCTAGAAGCGCGAGCTGATAGCGTTGGCAGCCACTCTTAAGTCACGAGAGCTTGTGCCGCCGAGATGTGCCCCAGAGCAAGGAGCTCGCGCTTGTAGCCTTTCCTGCGGTACATCATAAGGTGAAACAGAGTATAGATGGTGTTGGAGGAGCTTCCCCTGAACTTTTAACCTGCCACCGACTATATAGTGGACTGGTGGGAAAAACTGTAAAGATGTAGGTGTGCCACGGAAGAGGCTTTTATTCTTCTTCTATCGTTTCGTCTTTAATTGAGTGACCATTTATTGCGCTCGGGCATGCAGCAGTTTTTCGTTTGGGCTGGACTGGGCTGGCTTCGTGAGGCCGATGCGCGTTTCCCGCTGTGCTCTTTCGCTCCATTCGCCCACTCGTTACGTCAACGTCCCCTCTTACAAGAAAAGAGCTTTCTGGCACGCTTCCAATGACGCGCCGCGGGAGTGGGAGAGGAGGAAATCGAGCAGCCATGGCGGTGGCATCCCGTACGCGACAACGTAAAACCGAGGGGTAGCGACGACACCATTTGCGCGAAACCGACGACACCCGGGAGGGGAAAAATTGGCGTTTTGAAGACAACAGTACGCGGACCCTATAGATGGCCATAGAGGGAAGATATAGTGGCTGCCTCTGAAAACGCCGACGCCCGGAAGAATAGAGCTGGCTCTCCGAAGACAACAGTAAATGCGGACCGTTGCGAGGTTCGAATTCCCATCCTTCGCTGAGTCGGACCCCCGGCATTAAATACTAACGCATTTCGTCGAGAATCAGTGTAACGACAACAGCAATTTCAGCATATTTTTTTTTTTTTTAATTTTAGCTGGATGCAGTTTTTTTAGACTGATCTCCCGCTACAAAAGGGTTTTAGCCGCCATAATTCAATCCAATGCGGAGGGCAAGTTCGTCTGCTTCTCGCGCAGGGGGTACCGGTCACGTCAGAACGCCGTGCCCTGATTGGCTGATCGTGGCCCCCCTATCTGAGCGTCGTCTGCTCCTTTGCAACGTCGTCTGCGTCTGTCTTACCTTTCCTGCGACTTTCGGAAGTGCAGAGGCCAGATTCACAAAACCATGTTACGCCGAAAGAGTGCGTAAGACAAAACGTGAGAACAAATTCGTATTCACGAAACGAAATTATCGTAAGTTTTGCTCAGGTTATGACGGAATCCTACGACGATCAACTCAGCATGGCCGACAGCGTCGCTCAGTTACTTGGTCGCGACGACCAACGGACGTTTATTTTTGTACGTGCTCTTTTCACGCGTCACGACTACAAGCAGCAAGAAAAAAAGTAAAAAGCACTTGAAATAAACCACGACGAACAAAAACGCTGGATCCACAAACACCCGGGAAATGCTCCAACGGCCACGATTCCACTGACCCCGTCCAAGCGAGCTCGGCAGATAGGCCTAGCAGCGGCGCAGCGGTGCTCCGACGGTCCTTGGCCAAGACCGTCTGCCCACGACCGGCTGGCGTGCTGAATGGAATATGCCCGCGCGACCCTTGTGAACCCTTCAATCTCTTCTTCTTGTCATCGCCTCGTTTTCCGAGGCAGCGGCGACTCTCGCCGGTGAAAAAGCGGTGAATCTCCGACAGACGCAGGAAAGGTAAAGCAGCCATTGCTTTGACTAGCAGACCTAAAGCAGACGCCGTTAACTGCACCAACCCGCCGACGCCGTTTAAGAGTGAGGAGTCTCGCCGCACACGAAAGGAGGGAAAAAGTATTTGGGAGGGAACTTGCGGACACTCTCGCTTCTTAGCCGACAAACCTCGGCGCCTCGGGACACCTCGCCAGCGAGTCCCTTGACTTCCCCCCTTGATGCACGTCTGCTAGTTGTTCGACAAAAACAACGTACCGCTCGAGTTATTTCGTCTCCCCTCTCTGAAAGGCGAAGTCGAGCTCGCTCGTAAAGACCTGCACTTCCGAAAGTCGCAGGAAAGGTAAGACAGACGCAGACGACGTTGCGAGCAGACGACGTTGCAAAGGAGCAGACGACGCTCAGATAGGGGGGTCGCGATCAGCCAATCAGGGCTCGGCGTTCTGACGTCACCGCTACCTCCTTTCTCATGCGCAGAAGACGAAAATGAGCCCACTTGCGAGGCGTATTAAATCAAGGACTGTGACGAATGTTTTTGACAATAAAACTCGTTAGATTTGAATTTTTGCGTTCAGGTATTTTGGCATCGAATAAGGCAATTAAACGATAATTAACCGGGAAAAAGCCGCGTAATATATCTGGGAGACAATCTAGAACCCCTAAACTGCTTATATAGTCACTGATCAGGGGGAAAAGGCGGCAGCAGAACGCGACCAAGCCTGGGCGCTCACATCGGTGGTCACGCGAGAAAGAACAAGAAAAAGAAAGCATACAAACGTTTAGGCGCGTTCGTTTGGTCGCGACGAGATGAAGCTGGACAAGCGCTTGCCAACTTTATTTATATTTTATACAATGCGCGGTTCCGATGTTTACCCGCAAAGAAGGCAAGATAATAACTTTAGTACAGACCTTACAGGGGATGTTTTGGAACTTTCTTTGTGCATGCAAGTATCAAGGCGTCGCCAGCGATATGGGCCCATTGGGATCACCCCTGTGACCACCCGATGCCCGCGTCCGTGCCGTGTTGTTCCGAAGCGTCCCGAATGCATGGGACATTTCCCTCTAGATTATTACCTGCGGAGCGCAAGTTGGTCTGCTTCTTGCACAGGGGTTGCGATGTTGTCAAAACGCCGAGCTCTTATTGGCTGATTGATAAAAAAATAGTGGGTAGACCTCAAGGCAACTAGCATTAAAGTCTACTAGCCACATTCCTTTCAATCAAAGCTAATCAGAGCTCGGCGTCGTTCTGAAGTCACCGCAACTCTTCCGCAAGAAGCCGACGACTTGCTCTCCGTATTAACTCTAAGTCGCGGGCAGCTTAAGAAGAGCAGGGCGTGGCGAGCCCCCAGCATCTAGTTATTCCTCCTCAGCCAATGGGATTGCGACATTAGCGCCGAAGAACCAATCACGAAGCATTAAGATAACACGACACGCCTTCTTAAGTTGTCGGTGTCTATATATGGATCGCGGAAAACTATACACGCATTTTTAAATAGATCCTTTTGGAAATTGTGAAATGATGCATAGATTATGCTGCGCAGCCGCCATTAGTTGGTCTTAACGCTTCCGGCGTGAAGCCCGTGATTGGTACCGACTTAGCGTCGAGCACTGACGCGCAGCACTCGTTTGAAATGCGTTTCGACCCGAGTACACGCCGAATGCTTGACGAAGCGTGCGTGTCCAATGCGTGCTCGCAGTGCACGACCAACTAATGGCTGCCGCACATAATCTATGTATCATAAAAAAATGTCCAAAAAGGGTCTATTTCAACGGCCAAAGTAGAAAGGGTCGGATAAAAATCGCAAATTCCTTTCAAAATCGTAAAAAAACTAAAATGAAATCTTTTTATACCCCCTTCCATAAAAAAAAAAACGAAAAAAAAAAGATGCGAGGAAGTGTAATTTGGAACTCGAAGATTCTCTCCAGCGGAACATCTTGCCATTCCTCGCCAGGCAGCCTAAATAATTCACAACGATCAGGCTCGCGCAACATACCCGATAAAGAGCAATGCAAAAAACCGCTACAAAAAAAGAAAAAGGAAGAGCGATAACTTAAAACGACAGCGAATGGGTGCCATTTTTTTATTTTGCGTAAACCCGCCACGGCTGCTTCTCGGGCGCTCAGTTCTCGACCTGTCACGAACTCACGGAGAATTTACGACAATCGTTGTCGTACACTTGTCTGTCCAGAGCAATGTATACGTGTTTGGCGCGACAGGTCCTGCATAAATGCGTGAAAACGTTTTATCCTAAAGTGGAAGGGGAAGAGGGATGGCGGGTTTGGGGGGGGGGGGGTAAGATGAGGAGGCGGGGGGATTTAAATCGGTCGCTATATAGAATCGCTGAACGTTTTCAGCACGCAAACGCCGACCCGGTTTTGATGCAAACACTAAGCACCAAAAGCGAGCAACAAGTAGTCCGTTGCATTACGTTGCAAGCCGACAAGAATTTAGTCCGCTGCACCTGCATATATATATATATATTTTTATATATATATATTTTATATCGGGAATGGTGGATCACCAGAACAAAATCCGACACTACTTTTGCCGTACTGATGTTTTTGCGTTTTCTTTTTTTTTTTTTCAAAAACTATCGAAGAATGGAATAGGTTGGCTATTGAAGGAAGTGTTTAACGTTTATACAAGTTTGTTTGTGTTTCGATGTTTTTGTTAGAATTTAATGTATTTTATGTACTCCTCCCTGCTATAATGCTGAACGGCGATTCAGGCCTCTATACTTCGTCTCACCTTAGCATGAACTATTGTTAGCCGCGCGTGCCAAAAGCCCGAGCTAGTTGCTTTGGAGGAAGCCTCGGCGGCTGCACGAGCGCTCGTGCAGCGAGTGCTCCAGTCAAGGCAGTCGAAGCTAGCCGCTCGCGCTTGCGCAGCCTTCGCAGTTATTCCGTGCTAAGGTGAGATGAAGTATATATAAAAACAATAAAAGAAAAAAAGAAACTGAGACTCAATTAACAAAACAAAGCTTTTTAATGCGAAAGCATTAACTGTCCCATGGAGCGACGCCGGCGTTGTCTGTAACCGTCTGTAGCAAAAAAACGTCACCTAATTTCCCATTCCCAATAAAACACAAAGAAAGCACAGCAAAGCAATGCTTTGTCACGGAAGCCGTCGAGAAGCCGGCACGGTTTGCCGCACCTGCATAGTGGGGGAGCGTGATGTCTCCGCCAAAGCGCCGTGTGCGAAAGGTAGGAATGCACTGCGTGTAGGAATGTTTTCGCATTCCTACACGTAAGCAGCCTTAAGTGCCTTGGCCGATTTGTTTTTTAAAGTGCTTGTATAGTACAGGTTTGTAGCAAAAAGAAATTATAAAACAAGCGCATTATTTAGGTTGTGAAACTCATTTGGAGTATTAGGACGTGCTTCTATTTTGTGACGACGTACCAGAATAGAAGCGCGTTTCGTGATTGGTCGTCACTCAAAATTAGTCTCGTAACGTAAATATTGCACCAAATAATTTTAGTTTATTTTAAAAAAAAAGTTTTTGAGTTTGTTTAAGAGCGACTTCGAAACACGCTTCTATTTCGGGTCGAAGTGCCAAAATATCGAAACCACTCCTAACACAAAATGTGTCTTGCGGCGTAACACAGAATGTGTCTCGCGAAGTAACACAAAATGTGTCTCTCGCGATGTAACACAAAATGTGACTCGCGACGTAACAGAGAATGTGTCTGTTGACGTAATACAAAATGTGTCTCGCGACGTAACATAAAATGTGTCTCGCGACGTAACACAATCTGTCTGGCGACGTAACACAAAATACTTCTCGTGACGTAACTATAGCGCCAAGTTTTTCAGATAAAGATTGTTTTATGACATGCGTTTCGTTTTCAAGCACTCTAAAAAAAAAAAAATAACAAGAATCCTTAATAGAAGTTCAGTCTACGTTCACACCGAAAGAAGTTCGCGACTCCTATCAGCCTTTTCTAAAAATAATAAAGGCTGGACCTTCACTCGAGTCTTGAAGGGCCTACTAAAGCTAATAGAATAATTTAATTTGGACGTGATAGGAACACTATAACAATATTGTTGATGTTGCGAAAGAATAAAACGCCTGACTCGTATCTAACATACTGAGAACTCGACTCAAATATAATAGTATTAATAAAGTAGGTGAAATAGAGGCATTAATGTGACGAACGTCGAACGCCGTAACTGAACGCTCAACGGTCAAACAAGGAATAAACCAATACATTTCAGTGCGGACAAATGCTAACGCACCAACGTAATTGAAATCTGGTAAGTCTCAAAGCAGCGTATTTTTTTAAAACAATGCATAATTGCAATGAACAGCTTTTTGTGCGCTAGTAGTTCAGCTTGTAATTGACTATACTTTAAAAGCAAGGTAGTTGTAATTTAAAAAAAGAAATTACCTTTTCGGAGTAATTTACTCCAGTGTCCGGTGGCCTAAAGAAATTCAGGTCCAGTTGCTTGTTGATTACGGTATATCTATCAGGAACCGAATTCGACATGCGATAAATAAAATACGCGATAATTAAGACGCAAGTTATCTCTTGTAATAATAGTATAGTAATGTGTAATTCTACTTCTGACTTCTTTTTGTGTTTGTCTTCGTTGCGAGTTGATGGCCAAAACTCTAATGATCGACGAAAGAAAAAAAAAAAGAAAGTCGAATAATGAATGAATTTCGGGTTTCAATTACGGCTCCGCCGTCAAGCAAGGACATCGTTGTAAATTGAAGGCGCCCGGAAGCGGGAGTTTATGCTCCAAGAGGTCGCCTATCAGAGGTTTGTCTAATCATACTAAAGGACTAGTTTGCCTAAGCCGCGCACAGCGCGGGGTAGGTCCGTAGCCTCGTGAATATAGAGGGACCTAAGCCTACATCGATCCTGTCGTAGGTGGGCTCCTTTGGAGCGTGGCTTCTTAGACTACCATTCTGGAGCTGAAAAGGCAGCGTGGTTTACGAGCGGGACAAGAACTGTCCTCGTGTAGGCATGCATAGGCTTCAATATTTGGTCGATTGTTAGGCTGGGAACTACTGGAAACAAGATTGAATTCTTAGGTAAGCTACCGCTATACGTGTAGAAACAGAGGGAGAGAAGGATATGAGAGCGCCGTGGTTGGGAAAGGGGGGGGGGGGGGCTTAGAGCGTCGAGCTCTGGTTAGAATGTTTAAGATGAAAAGTTAGCTGCCTTTGTCTGCACTCACTGTGTTCGAAGGTGAACGCTGAGGGCCGGATGCCGGCGATCGCCGTTCGAACGGGTTGAACGAGAGAACGGCGTGTCGTAACAACACGTCGTTCTCCTGTTCAGCCGCCTGGACAGTTTTGAATGAGCCCCAGTCGGTGAGGCTCAAGCGCAGAAACGGTTGCTTCATCGTTTGTTCTGTAGTTTAGAGAAAAAAAAAAAATAAGTAGGTGGCGACTCGGTACCCATCGAAGGGATGGAGAAACCGAGGACGGTCAGTAGTTGAAATTTAGTAGCAGTCCGAGGAATTGGTACGGTAGAAGGTTTAGAGCGACAAGCACGAAAAGCAGAATTAATTCAATATATATATTTTTTTTTTAGGTTCGCCAGTCTGCTGGAGAGAATTGAGAATGCTCAAGCAAGCCGTACTTGACATTTCAGAGAAGAGTGTTCACTATCTTTTGCACTAATAAAGCGGGGCCCTTTCACGATCACTTTATCTGTGTACAAACGCAGGACGTCATGCGGTATACGACCAAAGCACAAAAATAAAAATAAAACCTCGACGACACTAGAGCCTATGGAGCGCCTGCATATCCACGCTATGAAGCCACTAAATAAGCTACAGTGCAGCCATCTTGATGAATGGATGGATGGATGATAATGGCTGTTACATTTATAACAGTCTGCTTGCGGCACGTAGCCTAAAAATTATGCCTAAAATCAATAAATATTGAGAGCTATCGGAGCTTTACCTGGACACCATCTTTCTAGATTTCTCAAAAACTTTTGATCGTGTTCCTCACCTCCGACTCCTTTCAAAACTTTACTGTCTTAATATTGATTCTTTAATTAAGTCTTGGATTCGCAGCTTTCTTTCATCCAGAGTCCAATACACGGTTGTAAACTCGTTAGAATCTAACCTTACCAGTGTCCTGTCAGGTGTCCCACAAGGCAGTGTACTAGGTTCCCTCCTTTTCTTGATGTTTGTTAACAACATTCCAAAATCAATCACCTCTAATATACGTTTATTTGCCGACGATTGTGTAATATATTGCCAAATAAACTGTACTGACGATCATCTCCTCCTTCAGAATGACCTCGAAAGCATAACCCAATGGTGTGATCAATGGCTTATGTTACTAAACCACTCTAAGTGTAGTACATTTGTCTCTTTCTCCCGCAAGAACTCCCCATCTCTCTTTCAGTATTCTCTAGGCACTGAACAAATCGAGTGTGTAAATCATACAAATATCTTGGTGTTCATTTTTCTCCTAATATGTCTTGGTCTCTACACATTAACACTATATATGCTGAAGCTTCTGGAACCCTTGGCTATATCAGACGATGACTGCACTCTGCCCCTCCTGCCCTACGACAGCTGGCCTACGATACATTTGTCCGCCCAAAGATTGAATATGCTGCTTCCATTTGGTCTCCTCATCAACTCTACCTCACTAACACCTTAGAATCTATTCAAAATCGTGCCGCCCGATTCATCCTATCTAATTATGAACGTTCTGCCAGTGTATCAGCCATAAAGGCTGCTCAATCTCTTGTCACCCTCATTACTCGGCGCAGAATTTCACGGATCTGTCTCTTCCATAAGATCTCCTATCACCACCCTCAACTCAGACAGTCACTGCTATTAGATCCCCATCGTTCATCCCGACGCCTTTTTAACCTCCTTAGTGTACGTCGCATCCCTGGTTCCACTGTGAGCTTCAAGCACTCATTTCTTCCTCTTGCTATAATAGAGTGGAATAATCTGCCGAATCATATTGTGTACATCAGCGACTCCGATCTTTTTAGAAATGCCGTGTCATCGATATATAATACCTAACCAGCGACATGTCTTCTTCACTGTTAGGCCACTTCTTATTCCTGTTTTCTTTTTCATCTTTTTTATATGTATAAAAGTTCCACATGTATGCCTCCCGGTCCCCCCCCCCCCTTATGTAATGCCCCAATGGGGCCTTTAAGGGTCAATAAATGAAATGAAATGAAATCGCATGAAACGCTTTTCCTTCTTGAAAGGTTAAAACAGTTTGCGGCGGATCAAAACGATATTGCCCTTGCGTCGTGACACCGAGTCTAAGGCTCAGGAGGTCGCATCTTTGAATCGCAACAATAGCCAGTTGCGCCCGCTTTGCACTACGCACCAAAATGGCTCCGCGCCCACGAGACAATCAGGGAATGGTGTGCGGATACTCTAAGCCTAACTTTTTATTGGCTCTTTCAATGGCTGCGATCTTTGTGTTTGCCTAGCAGTATCGGGTGTAAGGGAAAGAAGACTGGACACGGTCCTGGGACCCTAATCTGGACACTTGGCGAAAAAGTCGGCGAGAAATCCGGCGGCTGTGATTGGCCGGCGCAAAGGTCAAGCGCGGTGCCGGCCAATCACGGCCGCCGAATGTCTCGCCGACTTTTTCTAAAAGTGTCCGGACTATAGGGCCCATGGAGGCTCGCCTTCCCAACTAAACTATTCACAACCGAGCTGGATGAGGGAATGAAGCGGTACCATCTAGAGTGTAGTAGTATGCGTTTTGGAGGGCGGTTTGGGAAACCGACTGTTGTTGGGGCGTACTTAGATGCCCATGTCACAGTCGGAGGGGACCACCTAGACTAGAAGATAAGGCCTGCGCGTGCCGCCATGGAGACGCTGCACAACGCGCTGGATCCACCAGTGATAACGTCCGAGGGAACGGCACAGTCCTTGTTTTCTAGGAGGTATTGGGTGAACGCAAGGCGGTCGATCTTGAGGCAGCCGACAAACAAATAGAGGGGACAACGCGACAGTGTTCTGTTCCCCCTGGCTGTCCGCCCTCTCTTCAGGGCGCCCGCGGTCCGCTAATACGATAAAATGACGGCCCGTCTCGAAAAGGAGAAAAAAAGAACCGAGATTTTTGGAAGGACAAGAATGCAACCATATCGTTTGTTTGTTTGTAGAAAGGCGTCTCGGCAAGAAAGAACCTCTTGGATGCGGAAGAGGCGACGGTCCCCACGGGGTCGTCGCTCCCCGCCCATAAGTCGGCGGTGGCGTTAACGATTGTCGAGACGACGCGGAAGCGAAGGAGCGCTGATTAAATAAAAAGCGAAACCCCCCTCCCTCCCCTCCCTCCCTTCCTCCTACGCTGTATACCCCACACAACACCCCTCTACGCAACTGGAAAGACGTCTTGTCTTTTCCGTGGAGCGAGGAAAAAAAATTAAGGCGTTGAACGAGCAGGACCTTGCGGGGTCATCCAGTGCGCATATCCATAGCGTTCTATGTGGGCGGAAAGCCTTCATCATCCGCGCCAGAACCGGCCGCCAAAGAGATGAGCTGCAGTCCCGTGTTAATTTAAAGTGCAGTCAGAGCGACAGCTGCGTCACGTCACGACGAAGTCGTTGGCGTATCTCTCGTCAAGTTTCTGCGCGTTTGCTGCCTGGGGATGCTCAGTGACCCACTAACGATGACGTAATGCGCAGGCCACCGGTATTGCGTGGGTGGGTGGATACGACGGCCGAACCCTTTGAATCGGGCGGAGGCTTGCGCCACCTGGACGAAGCTTTTCATTTCAACCGTTAACTCCGTTCAAATCTGGAATTTCTTGAGAATGACGAAGAATCTTCCATCGCGACGTCGGAGCAACTGTGGCCATCTAGCGGGCACTACTGGAGAGACTCGTACTCGCGTTTGTTCCACAAAAACCGCATAATCAAGCTGATTGCCGATGCTGTGGCGCAGCTCTGTAGTATACAAGTGTTGGCGGCGAAGTGTTACGAGTAACGAAAGTTACCGGTGACCCGTTACTTTTCCCGGTAACGTTGTAGCGTACCACTTACGTTTCCATAGCAGTAACGGGTAACGTACAGGGTGTCACAAAAGAAAATTTACACGTTCTTTTTTACCGCAAAAATAAACTAGGCATCGCCGAACGCTCATTCTCCGCCCAAAGGTAGAGCTAAAGGTCATAACCAGATGCCAAAGTTTCAGCCCGATCCGATAACTTAATCAAAAGTTAGAAGTGATTTTCTGAAAAGTTCAATGGGAAAATGGAGCCCATTTTTGCCCGTTTTCGGTTTTTGGTGCCATAGAGCCCCATGTGTTTGAAAACTCCGTCGGCCGCCATTTTCCCATTGAAATTTTCAGAAAATGACTTATAACTTTTGATTAAGTTATCGGATCGGGCTGAAACTTTGGCATCTGGTTGTGACCTCTATCTCTACCTTTGGGCGGAGAATGAGTCTTCGGCGATGCCTAGTTTATTTTTGCGGTAAAAAAGACCGTGTAAATTTTCTTTTGTGACACCCTGTACTTGTGTTACTTATTTCGAGTAACGGCGGGTAACTTAGTTACGTTAATCGTTACATATTCTTCCCAACACAAAAAACACACTTAATTTTTGTTTGTGTGTGTTTCTAGGCGCAAAACCATATAATTGTTTTAGTATTTTGCGTTATTTTTTTTCGCTTTTTCTCGTGTGTATTTAGGTGGAAAAACAGCAGAAAAGATAAGGTAATTGCGTTCGGTGTCCGGATGGACATATAATGTTTCTCGAAATAGGGCGCTTATGCATACATGTAACGTCAAAAGAGTGAAACGTGTTAATTCATAATTACAAGAAAGTAATGCAAAAGTAAAGTGCGTTACTTTTTAACGGTAACAGTAACTGCAACGCGCGTTCCTTTTTCTAAGCCTGGTAACGTGGGTCGGTAACACCGTTGCTTTTATCTACAAGTAACGAGTAACGTACTTCGCTACTTTTTTTTCGGTAACGCCCACAACACTGGTCGAAACGTTCCCACTTCGCACGCAACGGATTGACGTTAAATTCCCAAGAACGGCAGGCGCCTTTTTTTTTTTTTTTTGTCAAGCAGTTGGCAATTTACTTTTTCAATCTGAAAATACTGCAAAGTGGCGTGCGCGAAAAACACCAACAAGCTGGCAAGTCTAATATAACTGATATAATACTTACTTCCAAGAGACTGTATATAATTGATAGACTCGCCATTTTGATGGTGTCTTTTGTGCACCCCACTTTGTGGTATTTTCAGATCGACCGTAAGAGGGCGCGACTTTTGGAGGGGTCTATATCGCGACGCACGCCGTACACCCTATTACACCAACTACAACGTCAACAACAATTACTACTACCAGTACAACGATAACGGACGTCGTCTCCAGTAGTGGGAAGAGCCCACAACAGCTATCGCTGAAGATGGAAGGGACAGAACGACAGAACATAAAAATGGCACCAGGAGGCGAGCGCTGCCGTGCCCACTTTCCGAAACACCACATTTCTTGGATCTTTTTTTTTTTTTTTTTGCTAAACAAAAATAAGCACGTTCCGTTACCCCTCTTCACCTACGACTCACCCTCTTTTCCCAATATCTCGCAGTACACTCCTACTTACACTGCTCTCCTACCTACCAATAAACGCCTTCCTCTAGAGAGGAAGTATGAAGGAAGCCAGTCGGTTTTTGTTTTGTCTCCTTCAGAACACAAAAAGAAAGAAAAGAGGGATATTTCGCCGCGAGTGGCGCTACCTAAAGAATGCTTCGTTCTCGCCTCCCCCTCCCCTCCTACTTGTTTTACGGCAACCGGAGACATTATTGTTCGTGAGCGGCCGGCGCACATGGTATATCATGGGGGGTTGGGCTGTGGCAATGCCATATACATAAATCAAAATCCGGCCCATTACGTGAATGTTAATGAATTATCATTCCGCTAGGAGTGGTAAACTCAGTGCAGCCCGACGGAACTACTTCGAAAGGCTGCAGACGCACGCATCTTTGCGTTCTCAGGCCCCGTTAAGTCTCGTTCAGACAGTTGCGTTGAAGTGCGACTGCAACCACTTGCGTCGAGCTGTTGCTATGGTGACCCTTACGACGAGCCAATGTGGAGGCGCTGTGCTGCACGACCCAATGCAGCGCAACGCAGTCGACGCAACTGTGTGAACGAATCTTTTACGCGCTCGCGTCGACGCGGACGCAAGCTATAGGCGTCGCTGCGTGGATCCGCTATTGTAAGAGGTCTGCGGAGATCGCGATTGATGAACGGATTGCAAACACAGCACCACAGACGCTTATATTCGCTAGGAAGACTTTGGTATACGATAACGATCTTGGCGCGACAGCTTCAGAACGACCCTTTCGAAGCTTCGAAGATCATTGAATGGACCGAAATGGCGACTGCCATGACAACTGAGACCGATGAGCCAATATCACCTTGTGAGGTTTGGTCGTCTGTATGTTAGTACAGGTTTGTGCCCGGCTAACACGCAGGGAAGGCAATGGTGTTACTTTCCCAGGATCCAGTGACTTCAGCCGATCCTCCGGGTTCGGTAAAAGTCCCTCAAAACAATTCAGCGCTTAGATGTACCGCCAAGCATTGTAGTGGAAACGCGCGAGACAATGCCACGAGCCGGGTGCTCTGCCACCATTCGCTGCCAAGGGCCGCTCATTTCAATGCCGAGTCGCCATCTGCTTCCAAGGGCCGCTCGAGACACGGGCCTCGTGCACTGGCGAATTTGACGCTGCTTGCAAGCCAAACGCAAACACAGCGCGGGACTTTAGGTTCGGTAGGTTCTCATCATCGTCACGCACAACTCCCACCCCCCTCCTTTAACCTCCCCGCCTATACTTCGTCTAACCTTAGCATGGACTATTGTTAGTCGCGCATGCTAAAAGCGCGAGCTATTCGCTTTGGATGAAGCCTCGGCGGCTGCACGAGCGCTCGTGCAGCGAGTGCTCCAGTCAAGGTAGACAAGGCAACCCGCTCGCGCACGCACAGCCTCCGCAGTTAGTCCATGCTAAGGTGAGACGAAGTATAGACCTTTCCAAACACGAGCTTGTGGCCGGTGCCATTTTGAGCGTTCGTGCGTATGGCGCGTGCTTTGCTCGCTTTCCGAAGCGACGAACACGCGCGTGCTGGGCTGTGAAGATCGCACGCTGGACTGTGATTTTGTAAACATTGGAAAGGTCTATAGAAAGCAGGTGTCTAATAAACGTATAATGATGATGATGATGATTGTTAATAAAAACGTCCTATAGACGCTTTAAACATGCGCCCGACACGCGCTAGTGTGAGCCGCCATTGCCGACCTTCTCCTGTCTTACCGAGATTCCTAGCCACTGAAGCGGGCGTTGACGAGCCTCCACAAAGGCGTATGCTGGGGAGAAGGACGCAGTAGCAGCTAAAGTGGCAATGACCTGTCCTGCTGTGGTAATGAGGATGTGAAGCGAACGGAATCAGAAGAAACAAAAACTGAAAGTCGGTTATGGCGGCGCCCATGCACAGCTGCCTGAAAGCGTCTATACTCTGCTTCATACTTAGCGTGCAACGCTGTCAAAGCTACTGACGCGAGCGCGTGGTTTCATCTATGGTTTTGTTTGCGCGAGAACGCGTGCAAATGATCAACGAGATCAAGCCCCACGCTCGCGCCAGTAGCTTTGACAGCGTTGCACGCTAAGTATGAAACGGAGTAGGGAGCGTTTTTCCAATTGCGGACAAGCGACCATGCGAATTTGGTCGCGCACGTCTTTGATAGGGCGATTTCACTTGGCGTACATCCGGCTCAAAATGTCACTGGACGCCACTATGGTTAAAAATAAAAATTAATTCCGGGTATGTTTATACTGCCTTGAAGTTAGTTTGTCTTTAACGAGCGACTTGCCTCTCAGCACTGGATGAACAATTTAGCCAGTGAAGTACAACTGCTAGCCTAGGGCCTTTAACGGGCACCACGCAGTAGTGACACACGACCGCACGCCGGTACGACACTCATCCAGGTAGAGACGGGAAGGGGTGGGGATTAAACGCAGGATCTCTGGGTTCTGCAGTGAGAGCTTTCGCTCCACGTGCTCCGAGCTGGTGTGAGCTAGAGCACTCGGCTTTTTTGTTTTTCTTTATTGCGCTAGACCACTCGGCGACGCCACGATAGTCAACTTTCGCTCTATATCTTTCTACGCGCGACTCTCGTCAGAAATAAAATTCGATAATAAGGAACTGCATTATTATCGTGTTAATGATTCTCTCCGAACCCATTTAAAATTATATATAAATGTATATTTATTATTTCCTCGAAGGCTTTCTACATATACCGCAACACACGGCTATCGTTTTGAAAAACTTTGCGACAGCAAAGGAAAATATAAACTCGTAACGTTTATCCCAATAGGTCCAAATAGGTTCAAATCAGGCGTGCGCTCGAAAGGAGGAAACAAAAACGAACAAAATCTTAAACATTGACACTCAGTAAGGCTAAAAGGAAGCACATGAACTAAGTCAAGAAAAAGAAATAAGCGGGCCCCAAGGGGGGGGGGGGGGGGGGGGGGGGGGGGGGGAGGGGGGGGGACGAAGCGAACTGTAAGCAGTTTATTTCAATTTACTGTCGGAGATGAGCTAGAACTAGCCCAGAGCTATAGTACTCCGATCGCCTTATAAGCTGACAGTGCGTGAGAGTTACGTGCTCGTGCGAACCAATCAACACCTCCTTTTTGTCGCCTGACCCCGCTTCCTGCGGGAGATCGCGATCACGTGACGAAAGAGGGGTGTCCGATTGGTCCAAAATGAACACGTGGTTCCCACCGCACTGTCAGCTCGGGTGTTGAGCGGAGTGGAGAGGAAGGCATTGAGCGAAGGCGACAGTGTGCGAATCGAGTTTCTTCAAAGCCGTATATATTGATGGAAGATAAGTGGGGGAAACTTGGTCTTCTCGTGCGGGAGTACTCCTTGCGCGGGTGCCTCAGCTTATTTGGTTTCTTTTCTTTTCTTTGAGATGATTTCTCACGCCACTTTCGCCAATATCGTGCCGTGCATTTCGGGAGGCGTGCTTCTCTTTTACGAGGAGAAAAAATGAAAGCTGTTTACAACTCCCTGCCTGATTAGGGGTCACGTGACCTTGGGGTGGGGGGGGGGGTCACGTGACCTGGGGGTCACGTGACCTCGGGAGGGGTCACATGGCCTGGGGGGTCACGTGACATCAGGAGTGTCACGTGACCTCGGATTGTCATGTGACCTGGGGGGTCACGTCGCCTCAGGGGGGGGGGGGGGGGGGGTACGTGACTTCGAGAGAGTCACGTGACCTCGGGGGGTCACGTGACCTTGGGGGGATCACGTGACCTTGGTGGGACCTTGGCGTAACCTCGCGGTTACGCCGAGGGCGACGCTGCTCAAGCCGGAAACGGGCCCCTAAGAGCTGCACTCTAAAAAAGAGGAAATGGGAATAACATTCCCCGACAGATATCCACCTCTTGTCACTATGGCCGTGTTCCAAAATTTACTCGATTTTACTCCAAGGTAAGGGTTTTGTACCTTGGCGTTCCAGAACCTACCCGCGTCCAGCACTTTTCAATCTGTGTTGTCACGTGACGTGCACGACTCGCCGGAGTAACTCGGATTCATTTGGGTGACATTTGGAACACAGCCTATATAGTACACGCGGGAGAAGTAAGAATTTTATTTTGTTGTTGATGTCGTTGCGGTCACACATAAAACCCGCGTTTCTCCTACTCGGCCGCTTCCTCCTCTCATCAGGTGTAGTTGGTTGTAACTAAATAAGCTATAATAATGGTGTATTCTGCACATCTAGTTTTAGTTTCAGTCAGGGGAAAGGAGGTTCGTGGGAACTAGAGCCGCTAAATGAGCTGCGCTTAGAGTATTGGCACTCCGTTCCCCTACATTATTGTGGGCGCCGCCATTTTGGTGCTGGTGCAGAGCAGACGCAACTGCCGATCGTCATGATTCAAAAGTGCGACTTCCTCAACATTAGATTCGGTGTTAGGAGGCTCATGTAATATTGGTTTGCTTTGTCGCGAACTGTTTAAACATTTGTGGAGGACGAAAAAGCGTTTCCTGTGATTTCAGATAAAGCTTCAGATAACTGGCAACCATGAGTTTAAGCCACAATATGGTCAAGTGTCGCTACACTCAAGCGTAGCTAATTTAGTGGCACTAGCGGGGACAATGAGGAAGAGGTAGGCGTCAAAAGGTAGTGGCTCGTGGAACCCACGGGGCTTACGTCATGGCCCCTTCAGGTATTACAGGCTTCATGAACAAGGGCATAAATAGTGTCATTAAATAAGCTACGCTTCAGAGTAACGACACTTGGCCGTATTGTGTCTTAAAATCATGGTTGCCAGTTATCTGAAGCTTTATCTGAAATCACGGGAAACGTTTTTCCGCCCTCCACAAATGTTCAAACTGTTCGCGACAGAGCAAAGCAATATTACATAACCTTCCAAATACAGAGTCTAGTGCTGAGGAAGTCGCACTTTTGAATCATGACGATCGGCAGTTGAGTCGTCTCTGCATATGAGCCAAGATGGCGGCGCCCACAACAATATCGGAAAACGGAGTGCTGATACTTTAAGCGCAGCTCATTTAGTGGCTCTAGTCCCTCCCTGCCTGCATATCGGGCCAGACCGAGAAGAGGACGAAGATCGACCGGATCGACAGTGCTGAAGCACGCGCTGCGCCGAGCCCACAAGCAGCAGGGAGCCAACCGGACCAGTGGTGTACACCATGTCTTCAGTGGACAGGGTGCTCACATTGTTCGGGTACAAGCTCGACCGCAAGCTGGGCGACTTCAAGGCCCGGTTTCGCGAAGACCGCAGCTCCGCCAACACCGGTGCCAACCCCTGGAGCCCCACCACTGGGGTGCTGGATTCCTTGCGTCGCCGCAAGTTCGGCTTCTGTCGACTCGTCTGCAAACCAGGCACGCAGGGGGCCCTCACCAGACGCTCTAGACCGGCATGCTAGAGGTCGCCAGCCCATGGCGGCTCCGCGAAGACCACCCTCGCGAAGACCGCCACTAGGCCTAACGCTACGTCGTTTCCACCGTTATGGTAGGCCTAGAGGTGGGGATGGGGCACGTTCTGGTTTGAAACGTCACGAACTGATTGGAGATCTTTTTCAAGTCCTCCGAGAGGTCCTCTGCAATGCCATGCTTTGCCTGGAGGCGGAAAGGCTTCACGTCTTGGTTTCAAAAGAGCCGTTGAGGGCTGACGCTGAAGACATTAGCAAGACCTGCATGAGGTTCTACACTGCCATGTTAGGCCCAGAGGCAGGAATAGTACACGTCCTTGTTTCAGAGGATAGGTCGTAGGAGCTGAGGTTGGGGACATTTGCAAGACCTGCGTAAGGTCTCCTGCACTGTCATGCTAGACTTAAAAAAGGAGATGGCTCACGTCCTTATTGAAAAGAAACGCTAACATGGCTGCTGCTGAAAACAGCTGCAAAACCTGCGTGAACTGTGGATGTGCCGTGCTTATTCCGTTGGCGACAAATGATTCAAGTCTCAAGCTCACGAAACCGGGGCAACAGCTTCTGGTGCTGCTTCAACAGGGTTTCTGACATCTGAGATAAGCGTGGAAAGACAAAAGGAGAGACACGAAGATAGAGGGTGGAAAAGACGGTGACCCTGCGATCTACCCGGGAAACAGTGCGACCACAGGACGTGTACCAGGCGGAGGGTTTGAATATGACAGCTCTAATTAAACGTAACCAAGGCGATTTTAGCGTACCTCGTATTATCTTAGTGTGACCTGTGAACGTGTTGGCGCGTTCGTCATTGTCTGCGTTGAAACGATAAAAACAAAGCGATTTTGTCTCCTTGCTTCTTCATTCTTGGTTATGATAGCGTGGTACAAATGTCGTGGTTACAGCAGGGTTGAAAGTTGGTCTAGTTGGTAGAAGTTTATAATAAAATAGAAAGCGCGCAAAAAACGAGGACGAAAGAAAGGACACGTACGACAGACAAGAGTGGTTACTGTGAGGAAAGACGGATATGTATGGTATTTTATTGCCAAAGGCGTATTTACGTCCCGTTCGGTTCTCACTGGCAGCACGAAATGCACCAAAGAGTATTTTTTCTTGCCTGAACATGCCTGTTTGCTGAGGCCACTAGAATATCGGCGGAGCAGGTCATGCTGAGGGGCCCACGCATGAGGCGAGGTCGCGAGCTCATTCACTGATCATGGGCGCTTGATCACTGCAGCTTCCAGCCTGCCACTGGAGCGAGAACCAGAAGCAAGCGGCCGTGCGCTGATTTTCTGAATGCCTTCGTTTCGACCAAGATGTTTAGAGGCCTGGTGTAGGTTTTGAAGGCCTTGGATTAGCTATGATAAGGGATACCCCTGTTTCATGGTAACTCAAAAGCGAATTAGCTCATTGTTTTCATAAAAGCGTTTCAGGGCGCGTTTGTTGCTATATTTGTGTGTTTCGCGCGAACGCTTTTTGCCTCGTCACAGCTGTGATCACGCGTTAGCTATAGACGCTTTTCTTTTCCTTTCGTTCTCAGTCACGTGGGTTCCGTATCTGGTATGCCGGACGAAAAATTATTAATAGTGTTCAACCTGCAATACGCGAGAAAATAGGGGTGGGGCAAAACAAGAATGTGTGACGATCACGAATCTTTCGTGAACACCTTCCAGCGGAGTGGAGAAATCAAAACGATGTTTTAACGCATAGTAGAAGTGACTACATTCGAGATGGCTGCGCCCATGTGGAAAAGGTGTGTACTTTCATAAACTTGATATTTGTTTTCTGGGTTCGAAAAATTTCTAACCATGGTGTCCTGACTGGTGCCCCGTGCATTCAAGCACATGCAGAATGCGCGTGGAAGTGGCTTCGGCATGCTTGGAATTTCACGTGCTTCCTCGTGAGGAAGCACTTGAAATCCCCGTGTTCCTGACCGTATGCACATGAGCAGGAACATGGCGGCGGCCAGATACCGCTTTCGTAATCGGCTATAAGGATGTGAATTTCGAAGTAGGAGATTGGTGGACAGTACCAACGTTGGACAATACCACGGAGTAATTGTGTTGTGTGCATATTTATGCAGCGGGAAGTCAGCCCCAGCGGCCGACTGGTATCTCCGCTCTAGGTGAAAACTTTAACCATTGCAGTACGACCATAGAGTAATATAGTAAATGCCTGAGCTCGCTCTTGTAGCTTCTGCTACGCTCTGCGCGCTTGTGTCATCGCGACATCATCAACATTCGACCCAAAACCGAGGAACCTACGAAACAAGAATCGTCGTCTCTACATCGGTCACCGTTCTTCTCTAACATTACGGCACAAACCTACGAACGAGTTACTGGCACTCCCTGCTCATCTTCGGTGGTATCACCCGGGGCATTATGTCGCGCTTCTTGGACTCCCACGGCGACTAGGGAGAAGGAAGTGACGTCAAGCTTAAAAGAAAATACTCATTGATCGAAATTTGAGTGGACACCAGTTTCGCTTGCTTTTGTAGTTTTGCTTTTGGCAGGTTGCCACATGACAAAAAAAAAAAAAAGAACACATGCACAACGAAATGTTCGACGGGTCGTACATGTGTGTCTAGAGGGTGAAAATATAGAACGAAAGATTGCCGCAGAAGTCTACACGCATCACAAGTTGTTTATTTAAGGGGCAGAGCAGATGGTGTGGTTTCTTCTGGACTCTTGTTTTTGAACATGCTCACGTGATGCTAATCCGCAATGTTGTTATTTGTGATCCCGGCGAAACTGACTGACTTCTGAGTGCCACAAGGTTAATGATGTCGAAGGAGTCACTCTTCGCTCGAAACTTGCAACCTTTCATTCTGTAATATTTTATCTAAGAAAATAGCTATTACGTATTCCAATATGTAAATGTATTCTAATATGTGTCTCGGCTGCAGCCCTATGCGTGATGGCACGTGCAGCGTCGCATGAAGGCACGGTGTAAGATAATAAATACTCTTCAGGTGAGGACAGCGCGCTCCTCGCGCAGTGCAGATAAAGTTCGCTTTTCACTCTCTCTCTTTCACTCTCTCACTGTGGTTTCAAGCGGCGCCGGCAGATGACTCGTCGACCCGTTTGTACGGCAAAAACGGCTCGTGTCGCCTCATGCTCGACACGCGCAGAGCTCCAGCGAGGTTGTCGCTCGTGCAGAAAGACCACGGTTATACCGGGGTGTCATGGCAACGAGATAAGTTTTTTCGCTCTCACACAGTTTCGCCGTTTGGCCGCCGGCGACACTGTCAGCCGCGGGCACGGTGGCCGCAGAACGGCTCTATGGCGCATGCTCAGATCGCGTTCCACGGACCACACACAAAGTCAAATATTAATAAGTTGGAAAGAATTCAGAAAAAAGCGCTGCGATTTATTTTTAACACATACGGTAGAAACACATCAATCTCAGAACTTTATGTCCGGAGCGGTGTCCCTTCTTTACAAAAACGTAGAAAAATTAGCCGACTGAAGTTCATTTTCAACCTATTAAATAACAATTTCAACTTGGACTACAGCAATTACCTTCATTTCAATACTAGTAGGCCAACAAGGAACAAGCACTGCAAATCTTTCACTGAAATAAGGTGTAGAACTGACTGCTTCAAATATTCCTGTTTTCCAGTTACGATTCATGAATTGAACTTGCTCCCACAAGAAATCGTTTCCACAGATTGCGTATTGTCGTTCACAGCCAAGTTAAAGGAATCGGATGTTGTTTGATATTACATGCGTATGATTTGGTTTGATTGTCTGTGATTGTGCTTTTCTACTAGTCATGCTTTTATGTTTACGTGTGTTTTTGTGACGTGTAGTTGTAAAAGATCCTTTTGTGTAGTCATTCTTGCATGAGAAGAATCCTATCAAGGGCATCTGTTAGCCCTTTATTCCTCTACAAGTTGTAACGCCACCACACCTATGTATTTTATTTTCAAGTGCATTTTATTGTGTATATCTCCTGCCTTGGCTGCGTATTTGCGGCCGGCAGTATCAATAAATAAAAAAAAAATAATGCAGCCTTTCGGATGCCCGTCGAACGAACACTATCTGATTCCTCGCGCCGCGCGTTCAGCCCCGCCGTGTCCTCACCTGGGTCGCTAAACTCGTCAAACACAAAGTTGGGCACGAAGTTCGCGGAGCGTGCTGATTGGACTCTCGCGACGTTGGCGTCATGCGGGACGAGATGTCAATCATCCAAGCTCTCTCGGTGCTCAAATTCCAGCGAAAATGTTAGGTAAAAAGTTGTAGCGAGCTTCATCGGAGCGCGCGCGAGCAACACCGTGGGGCCAGCCGATTGAACGGCTGCGCTGATGACGTCGCGCCTGCGTGTCCCTACATCCCTACGCCGCGATAGAGTCAATGAAACGTAGATTGTACCTAGGCGGGCTGTAAATACTCTGAACTTTCTCGTCGCAAGATCGTCGTTTTTGGAAGTTATTGATGACGACAAAGTGACGTTTCACAAATTTGGAAATGAGTTATTTGAGGCCAAAATCTTCGCTTCGGAATCGAGGCGAAGATTAAACTTTGTGATATTGTGGAGCCGTGCGTGGTGTACACGCCTTTAGAGCTCATCTTCCGCCACTGTCAACAACGCCACCGGGGTCACCCACAGGCGTTATGTATAGAGACGTCGGTAATGTCTGAGAGATGAGAGGCGAAGGGGGATGGCGAGAAAAAGCCGTGGAAAGGGAAAGAAAAGGCATAACCAACACAAACACACACTCAAATAGGGGTCAGGAAGGGCCGTAGAAATTGTTCGGGAAAGAGAGAGAGAGAGAGAAGGGGGTGGGGTGATAGTAGTGAAGAAGGGGGATATCCCTTTCCCCGAATTTTTAGAGCGCAACTCTTATGCGCCCCTTTCGAGCTTGAGTGGCGTCGCCGTCGGCGTAACCGCGCGCGCGTTGCTTTATGGGACGTTTTTTCACTAAATTTAGCGGGGAACCAATTAGATTTCCCCGCTAAATGAGAAAGGAGCAGGATAGGAGGAGGGGGGAGGGGTGGAGGGGCATACCCTCCCCTCCGTGCCCTCCCCTCCTCCTCCTTAAGAGCTGCGCTTTAATTCGACATTATAGAGAACTGTAAACGTCTGTCATTTTGTTTTATTATAACTCTCTGAAACGCTATAGTCCGGGGCTGGGGCGATATCCCCCCCCCCCCCTTACACCCTTTAGAGTTCCTGTATAGGCTCCCTACGGGAGCCAGAGTTGCGCGTTTGATTCCACAAGCCGCGTGCCGCTCTCGCCGCTATTCGCCGAGATCCGATCACGTGAGGAGCCGTATCAAGTGTCGTGCAGCAAAGTAGACGTTGCACGCGCCCCGGCGTACGTTCCCAGGCTTTTGAGCCCGCCGCGCGCCTCGAACGCGCGGCGCTGCTATTCGCCGAATTCAGTCACGTGAGGAGCTGGATCCACATGCCATGCGTGAACGCGCAACTCTGGCTCCCGTAGGGAGCCTATACAGGAACTCTAACACCCTTATGCCATTTGCGCCCCCTTTTTCGACGCCACTTGGGGGGGGGGGGGGGGTGAATCGCCCCCCTCCCCGTTCTTCTGTATCGACGACCCTGCTTAGAGGCGTTCCAACTGAGCGATGACGAGGAACAGCACAGCGTGCAATTTTCTAAATTTTGGTTCTAGAGATTCTGGAATTAAAACGGGGCGCGTTCCATGAACTTACGAGCGGCCATGACAGACTTTCAATCGAGAGGCTCGTGCCAGGGCTCGTTGTGTGCAGGCGCGTTCAGTGACGTCCTTTTATAGTTCATAACTTTGACGTCAGGGTTAGGATGATCGGTTGTGAACGACAAATTCGATGGTGCGTGTTCGTTTCGACGGTGAAAAGTTTGGTTGTGTACGATGAAAGCTTGGTGTCCTCGCGTTCTCGAAACCAAACTGACCAGACTGACATTACTCTTATTTCAGTTGATGAACGCAGAAGTAATCCCAGTTTGGCTAATCTTTGAAAGTCTATCATAAAATTATTTTATCTCCCGCTGATGGGGGACAACTGCCCGGAAGCGAAATCCGTCCAAAGTTGGACGATGCTACTCGGCAGGTTGTGACCTAGCCACGTCGGGCTACACTCTGATGCCGAGATAAATAAAAGGGACGACAGGGACGTTTTTTAGTAAATTGTGCTTTATCGGCGGAAATAAGAACGATATCAGACTATCAACTTTGACGGTGTTGATTTTAGAATGCAATTACCCAAGCCTCCACTGTGCTTTTTAGAGACCATCAAGGTCGCAGTTGATAATCTTTATCGCGACATTATACGTATACAAACCACGTTCGACTGCGCGTGCTTTCTCGTGCTGCTCTAGCTTGGCGCCTAGGGACTAGTAGGGATTTTTCGCCCTTTCATTGAAAAACGTCACGAAGATATACGGATCTGCGGGTTTGTGAGAAAAGAAAACTTCGCGGCAATCTTTCGGCTCCTCCCCCCGCTATGTCATAACACGAAGAAAGTTGTGTCTGACGAGTTTAGCGAACCTGAAGAGTATTATCTTACACCGTGCATGAAGGTAACTTTGGCAGGCTTGCAATGGCACGTATTTGCTCGCGCGAGCAGGGGAGCGCCGACCTGATGCTCAGTGTGCCCTCATGTATGCGTAGCTTGCACGCCACGTCATTTGGCGGCTTTGGTGGATATTCCTACCAATTACATGCCTCGAAGTCTAATTTCTATGGCACAAATTTACCACGGTAAGGGCACCACCCGTGGAAGATAAACCACCAGCATGACAGATAAAATCTATCAGTGTGTCATGACTGCACCTCTTATGCAAGGATATATCATGCACGGAAAGGTCACCTTGGCAAGCGTGCAGTTGCTCGTACCTTTACATGCCCGATAAACGACCGGATACGCCGTTTGCTGTATACATACCTTTGCCGCGCTTATCACGCGTGCGCGGAGTCTGATGTCTCGCAGAACGGCTCTATGGCGCATGCTCAGATCGCGTTCCACGGACCAGTAGACAAAGGTGGCGGAGCTCAGAAAGCGATTGTTGAAACGGTTCATAGGTGCCAAAAAATCCGGGAGTCGTAGACTGGTGGAGTTGTACCAAGACTCCAGAGTGAAAGTTTGTCTAATTAATCAAGTACTAGGCATGTGGAAGGACAATTCTTTGCAGTAAAATTCAAAAACATTGGCGTGATGTGAGTTCGCGCCCAAAGTTCTGACTGCGGAAAAAGCTGCTTATCGCCGCCTATAGTTTAACGTGACGCTTTGGTTTAGTTAGTTAAATATTTAAATATTTAGTAGACCCGAGTTAAGTCAAAATCAAATTGCCTTTTTTCTTTTGTTCGGGTTGGTGTAAATATTTGCAGGTCCGAGCTAAACCTGTTGGAGCCCCACAAGATTCCCAACAATCTGATGTCCGGAACCTACAGCGTGTCAATCAAGGCCACGTGGGAGTCCTAGCACAGTCGTTGTCAAAGTGTACTGCGCCCACTCGACGCCAAGCCTAGTTCTGTATGCCGACTCCAACGTCCAGGTAACGAGTGTGAAGATCGTGGTACGTCCACGGCTAAGCTCTTGAGAACGACACACCTTGGTCAGTTCTGATCGTCTCATTATCAATGAACTCCCAATGCGACGGCAGCATCACCCGATAAAAACCACAAGGAACCAACCGTGGTTACTCTTGTACTGCTTAAGCTCTCAATGGCCATGAACAGTTGTTTTAAGAAGGACGCGACTAGCCACAATGGTCTTGCTATCATTAGCAACCATACCATGATTCCATTGTAAGAACCAGCAGGAAGCACACAACAATGAAGTACGTCATAATTGCAACGTATTGTCGCTGTTAAGTTATCAATGACTTTGGTAACAATGATATGGGCATCTGTGGCAGCATATGAGATGGTCACCTGATAAGAGCAAGCAGGAAGCACACAGAAATAAATTCGGTCATAATTAGCCATGTCTGGACGTTGTTAAACTATCAACGACCTCTGTTAAAACTTACCTCTGATAAAAGGAATATTTGTGTCAGACATGCCTAGAGATTATCTTCATATACGGACTACCAGGAAGCACACAGCAATGACTTACTTCATTGTTAGCCATGTCTTGTTGATGATAAGGTATCTATAACCTCTGGTAAGCTATCAATAGTGCTCGCGCGTCTAGATTCCTGCGTGTCAAAAACTAATCAACTTTTGTTAGGGTACCGGTGACTCATGAAGCTCTAATAACACTAATACGCCATCTGCACGCGGATGACATGCCTCATGAAAAGTGCCATGTTCCGCGTCTCATTGCAGATCCCACTTCATGGCCGGTATGTTTTCGGGACATATTGACTATCTTAGAAAGTAGCAGGTTTTATTCTTGTTTTTCAGCCGTCGTCGCGGCAAAGTCGCGGACGCGCAGTCCCCAAGTTTTGTGATGGTGGAGCCGATATACGTCATCCACTATCCGCCACATTTACGCAATAGTCGGTAGCGAACGTGGAGCGGATTGGCATCTAAGAAATATTAGGGGATATGGCAAAGGATGAATTTCTTATGACGGATGTTGTATGTCGGCCGGTGGATGATGAATAGCGGATGACGGATGGCGAAGCACTCATGGCGGAGGATTGACGGGTACCAACTTTGTTGTCATGATGTTTCGGAGTCTGTTGGGGTGCTTCTTTTTAACGAGAACGGCATTAATGTATTTCCTGTTTGTCCATGAGAATTAGCTTCTTCGTCCCTGAGAATTATCCCTTTACCGAACAATGGACGTTCCTTGTTATCGCCCAATTCAACAGAAAAACGCGGCTGTTCCCGGAATACAAACGGTGGGTCACAGTGCCAAATAAAAACAAAAACAACAAAAATTGATTTAGCTTTAGACTTACGCCTGTTAAGAAAAAAATATTGCATTGATATGAACCCTTCAGTGGACATTCAGTGCCGTCTTGTGACTAAAGTATCAGTCAAACTTTTCGCACGCTAATGGTGTTAGAAAAAGTACTATCTCATCGGGCGCCGTCACATTCCTATACGACAACGGCTGACAGACATGTGTTCGTCGCCCTACATCTCTCTCTCTCTTTTTCTTTATTCTTTTCAGTTTCATTTGGGGCAAGAAACCATCACCCAGCACGAGGTGCTCAAGTCAGTAAACCTCTTAACAAAATTCCACTGCATCAAAAGCTTTGTAAGCCGACTGTGTGCCAACTGATTTGTGCGAAGCGAGTACAAAACAAACGCAGACGCAGCGATAGTTATCCAATTCGTGCAGTGCGTTAGACTAACCTGCAGAATGCCTAGGATTTGCGTTATCCTCTGTGGTGCATGTCTTTTTTCATCAACCAGCAGAAGGCCATCATTAGCCTGCCACAGAGGACACACATTCGGATGATGGTAGTTATTGGAGTGCCGAGACGAAATTTCGCAAGGGGTCTAGAACACCATCTTTCTTCAAGTCGGTAGCGAGTATGCGCTTGAATAGAACAAGCATACGCGTATTATAGGGCGTGCCAATGGGTTGGAACAACAGATCCCGTTGGCACGAGATCGTTCTTCTAATAGGTACAAGCCGTAATGAAAGGAGGTGCAACTGTCTTTCTAAAACCCCTAACTGAGGTCGTGGTGTCGTTAAGAGAATCAACAAATCAATCAATCAATCAGTTTGTTTTTTTCTTTCAAGGGGTACACACTCCTTTAAATGGTACCTTGGCGCAAAAGGCGATCGTTTCGCCTGACTGGGCACCAAGGTCCATTGAGTTAATCGAGTTAGCCCAGCTGTCCGTTGGTAATTGGTTCGCGAATCTGATGAGCACCAAACGAAAGATGTCATGAGATATGTGATCAAATATAGAAGTGAAAACGTTAAAGAACAAAATGGGGAATGAAGAAAAGGCAGGAAGAGCTGTCAAAGAGTCATTCTATAGAGGAGACATTCGGCTGAGCGGGCCCGTTTGCCGAGGGAAACAAAAAGAAAAAGACTGCGCCTTTGAGCAATATAACCACGAGAAAAATAAGCACTCTGACATGAGCAATAAATGTCGCGTACCGAGACGTCCTTGACGGGTATCTTTTCTCTGTTCTGTGGTCAGCACGACGTCAAAAAAGGTGTAGTCGCTCGCTTATGTCGTTGGGCGTGATGGAAGCCTGTCAGCGCAACTGATTGAACAGCAACTGCAATCACCGTGCAAATGTTTGCCGTCCATTACATTAGAGGTAATGCAATAAATATCTTCGTTAAGCAATCATGAGTCACTTTTTTGCGAACGTCTAAAGCACGATTCATATGAAGCGATTTTGCTAGCGATTTCGCAACTACGACGTCGGGAATCGCAGCCTCTTTCATGTGTTTTCTGTTTTTCTTTTTGCCGCGCGAGGAACACCGCAAGAGCGAAAGGGCGAATAAAATCGCATCATGCGAATCAAGGCTCCTACTCACAGTTGCGTTTGAGAGCGTTTGAGTGCGTTTGACTGCGTTGCATCGAGAAACGAAAGCGAGTCTTTGGAAAATCTGTGCTTTGTATGAAGCCTGGAATCCAATTCAAGAAATAGCTTGGCACGCAACATAAAAAGCAGGGATGCCCTGGTTTCTTTCTTTTCGTCTTTCTTTCTTTCTTTATTAGGATTTTGGACTCGCAGCCGCAACGCAGTCAAACGCACCCAAATGCTCCCGAACGCAACTGTGCGTAAAGGCTTTCAGGCATTAGTCGTTGCTGTCGGTTCAGTTTTTGTGTGTGCAGCCAAGGCAAATATCTTAACCAGCCTGAACTGCGTGTGAGGATTACTTCTTGCTAACTTGACGCCCGTTTTGGGGTACTTTCTCACTCTGGTCACCACTTTGCATCTGTTCTTTGTCTATCATTTTTGTGCGCACGCTACGAGACGGCACTCTCGGAACAAAAAGCTGCATAATCAGCAAACAAATGTCGCCTTTTCGCGGGAGCAGAATGCGGAAATTCCTGGGCTCTCACATTGGCAATCCCGAGAGAAAGAGCGAGAAAGAGAGCGACGGAAGAGCGGAGAAAGGAGGTAGACGAAAAGTTAGGCGTGTTCGTTTTGCCGTCACGAGTTGAAGTTGTTCGAGTGCTTGTCCACTTGATTCGTTTTTATGTCGCAATGCGTGCTTCCGGTGTTTTCCTGCAAAGTAAGCTACAAACGAACAAGCTATAGACCTTACAGGTAATGTTTTGCTCCTTTTTTGTGCATATTGAGGCGTCGCCAGTGATATGGTCCTTCGGGACCGCCAACTGGGACTGCCGATGTCCGCGTCTATGCCTCGACGTTACCAAGCGGCCCAAGTGCATGGGACCTTTCCCTCTAGATTATTATATTAACTCTACTCCGCAAGAGCGAGAGCGATATCTAGGTTGCCTTTAGCGGAGCGAGCGAAGATAGTCTGCTAACGCGAGCAGAGAACGCGATTTATCTGTTACAACGAACCGAACACCGCGGCGGAGTGATATCAGAGGCAGGATGAAATTGTGATCGTCTGCTATTTGATCATGTTGGAAGACATTAACAACTCGCGCTTCTTTTGCAAACCTCCAGTTGTTCTTCTGCCGTATACACAGGCTGACGTCGACCGGCATCCGGCATCGACCGGCATCGACCGGCAGACGAAGGAGTATTAAGGACAAGCACATCAAAGGACCGCAATACCTTTCCAGCGATGTGGGAGTTGGTGCAGACGGTCTCGCCAACCTTTTGCCGGATTTAGAACTCGCGAATGGGACAAACATTTCTCATTGGTTAATTTCGCGCAAGCTGTGGCGCCACGTCCAATCAGTGGCCGAGGACGCTCTCGCTTTCACCTTGACCAAAATCGGACCCCTGGGCCTAGGCACTTTGTTACGCGTTTGTTGTGTATGTCGCGTGGTAACTTTTACATTCTCAGTGTCGTTATTTGTGATCCTTCGCAGCACAGTTTAATCAAAGCCTCAATGTGCAGGGTCGTCTCCATCTGGAAGCTGCCACTGATCGAGACACAGGAATTTCTCCGCAACTGGTCCATCGCCACCCACGTGCTGCTCGTCACCGTCCGGGTTTTCGAAGAGGGAATTCAATCCCATCGCTTGTATAGTCGTGGCTTATTATACCTTGGCTCTTCCTTCTTTGTGATTCGTTCGTTGACTTTCTAATCGCCGAATATCGTACTCTCACTAGCTGTGGAGCAATAACGAGACGTGGGCTCACCGCGTCTTGCATTTTTTAAGTTGCCGGTGATCGCACAACCAATAAATAGACCGCGAATCATAATCAAATGAAATAACATATGGGTCTATGATCTATCTCACTGATTTTGTTCTCGTGAGAGCTGCTAAAAATTGCCGGTCTCGACTTTGTACGAAACAGCTATATATTTAGTTTCTGTTCTCCTAGCCATCCTGTTTTTTGTTATTATATTATTATTATTATGATCAATATTATTGGCGTCTCGTGGTTAGGACTACAAGTGTGCAGCCGAAGGTCGTGCTCACAGTGTGGGGCATGAACCTGCACGAGCTAAACGTTTAAACCGAGGTTATAAGTTCATAAAGGTTAGTTCATCATTAACGCAGTGTGAGCAAAAATACGCTAAAAGCGCAGATGTCGAGTACCCGTTGTTTGTGTCACGCAGCTTTATGCCCGAGTCCCACTAGAGCGAGAAACAGGAACAAACGACAGCGACAATCTTGAAACCAGATTCTTTCGCGATTTGTCAGGCTTTGTAGAATAAAGAAGGTTGCATGATGCTCAAACTCGAGCATCATGCACGCGAGGGTATCTTTGGCAGGCTTGCAATCACTCGTGCTTACTTCACGAGCACCGAACGACTAAAAAACGCCTGCCATCGCGAGCATGCCGCGTGTGTTGGAGGCTTCTTGCTGTCGTTTGTTTCTGTTTGTCGCTCTAGTGGGACTCGGGCATTTTAGACTTCAGTCACTGACGGCACGAGAGCGACAGGGCGTCTCTTTCGGGCAAAAATAATGTCACAGGATTTCACCTCACGTGACCTATACACAAGTTCAGTTTCGCCGCTAAATTTAGCGAAGAAACTGAATAGCCATAGAGGTCACATGACTTCAGTTTCCCCGCTAGATTTAGCGGGAAAATTGACGTCATGTGACCTATACACAAATTGATGGGGAAACGAATATGGGAATGGCCTAAGCGTCTCAGTATCGCCTCTGAATCTGCATGGCTTCCGTATTCGATACAAAAGCGACATATTCCGGGACTTTATACAGTGCCTGATACTCAACAAATATCCTACCAAAATGCGTCACACGGAGCAATGTAAAAAAAAAAGAATAAAATAAAAAAATAACCAAACGCAGGCATGTAACCAGAAAACCAATACAGTTCACGCCACAACAGGAAACGCCCCAGGGCTTGACGCGAAACCGCGTTATTTCATCCCTCCTTGGCCTCCGCGATGGGTTTACGCTCCCAGAAATCGTTCGGTTTGCGGAAATATACACGAAAGCAATAGACGAGAGCGGCATTCCCGGCGTCGTGCGTACGTATAGTGTAGCTGCTCCGCAGAAGAGTGCGCGGCCGCCTTCGATTTCGACCGTCGAAATTCCAGTCGATGTTCCAGGCCTTGTCAGATCGTTCTTGCGTTTCCGCGCAAGGCGCTATTTTCCCGATCAATCAAATCCATCCCCCCAACAAGCACGCGCACGCAGACGCGCACAAAGATTTCCGTTACTGTGACGCTGGAGCCGTCAATTTTCACTTTTTTCTTCGTGTTTTTTTTTTACGAGAAAGAAAGGGGGTAAAAGAAGGTAAAAAAGAAAGAAAAAAAGCAAGTTATTTTTCTTTTTTTTTTCCCGAGAGAAAAAAAAAAAAAGGAGTAAAACGGTTTTCGCATTGCTCAATGCAAACGCCTGCGCTACAGAAATATCAGATGGCACGCCGCGTTCAAAAAATGGCGGCGTCTCGGGTGTTCAGGCGCTTTGGGGCTTTGTGGGGTGATCGAGCTCCTGCCATCCATCCGTTCATTTTTTACGGGCAGTTTTTTTTTTTCTTTTTTGTTTTTTATCTGACGTGCCCGTTTTCGCTGGAGCATCTTCGCAAGCTTCGTTTCGCTGCAATGCTTCCTTGTAAACGCAAGGTGTATACAGCTGTGTTGTTTTCAAAAACTGCTATTTTTTTTTCAGATAACGTTTTTTTGGAAGTTTTTCTAAAACCACTCAGCCCTCGAAAACAGAAAGGTACAATAAACAAGAAGATCCGACCGCATTTGCAGCCAACGTGTTGTATGCGGCCTGGATTCTGAAAATACTTTTATATTGATTCGTTTAAAGAAAAGATAGTATGTTACTTGTTCCTGTTGCAGAAAGAAATAGTCTTTAATTGCCTAATGAAATAAGTAACGAGCTACATGTCACATGTGCGACTAAAGCGCCGTTCACACTCTTGCGACCGAGTAAGACCGAGAAAGACCAGACCCGTTTTTAAGCCTCTTGTGACGTCTTAGGACCGGCTCCGCTGCAGCGCATTCGGTCCTAAGACGTCGCAAGAGGCTTAAAAACCGGTCTGGTCTCTCTCGGTCTTACTCGGGTGCATATGTGTGAACGGCGCTTAATTGTACCTAACGCAGAAATATCCGCAGCCTCGATCTTGCGGTGAGTAATTCGATATCAATCAAATTATAAGTGGCAATGGACCTTTACGAGCAGATGGTCAAGTTGAACACCACTATTCGCCCTGTTTTGCTTGGCAACCAATTCACTGGCAAACGCTATCGGTTATTCCTAGCTCCGATTCGGTCTGCACAATTTGTTTTAGAGCGCAGCTCTTAGGCGCCCGTTTCCGGCTTGAGCGGCGTCGGCGTAACCGCGCGGTGCATTATGGGAAATATCCCATAATGCACCGCGCGAGCCCCCCCGGGGTCACGTGACCGCGGGGAGGAGGGGGAGGGGAAGGTAACGTGACCCCCCCCGGGTCACGTGACCTCGGGGGAGGAGGGGGAGGGGGGTCACGTGACCTGGGGGGAGGAGGGGGTCACGTGACCCCCCTCCCCCTCCTCCCCCGAGGTCCCGTGACCCGGGGGGGTCACGTTACCTTCCCTCCCCTGATTACCCTTCCCTCCTCCTCCTCAAGAGCTGCGCTCCAATTCGGCGTTACAGGGAGTTGTAAACGGCTTTCATTTTTTTAGAGGCATCTTCCCTCTGCTATATAAAAAAAACACTGTATTAAAAATAATAATTTATTAAAAAAAAGAAAGAAAGAACGGGAAAGTATTAAAAACAGTAGTGTAGCACAAAACAGAAAGCGTTTCGGGATTGGATGGATGGATGTACCCATTCGACTGAACCATCTCAATTAGGCGGCGGCTTTCGTCGCCTGGTGGGAAGACTTTCACGCAAATGAAACAATATTTTTCATTCAAAAAAATATGTATCTTGACCGTAACGTCAGCGCACCTTGCTAAAAAAAATTCCAAACCGTTCTTGCAAAAAAAAAAAAAAAAAAAGGTGGTGCGACATGTGCGCTGCAGAACGTCCGCGCAATGTCTCTTAATGTGTTTGTGCTTGTCTTATACAATCAGCATCCTATGGGTCAATTCTTCGAGGCGCAGACCTCGTGCAGTTTTTGGAAGCAAATGGCGGCGCAGTACTGAAATGAGATGTATTTGGAAACAAATGGCGGCGCATTCGCTCATGGCACCCGTCCTGGGAGTTTACACAACAACGGTTGTCGGTACTTGTAAGAAACGGCATGTGTGAATTTTATGAAGGGGGTTTTCAGACTTGTGCCTATCTCAAATACTCTACTCAAGATACTGTATCTTAAATACTTTTTGGAGTATCTTGGTATCTTGCAAATACCTTTGCTGGAGAGTATTTAATACTCTATTTTAATTACAATTCCGAGTATCTTGTACTCATTATCTTAAATACAATTTTGACATTCCGCCATTTTCCGAGTTTTTCGGTATGAAGTGGGGTGGGCGTGGCACGAGCAAACCAACCTTCTTTCGAGCAACCGAATCCTGTTTTATAGCTCCGATTAGCTACGGTGACTTTAACTGAGCTCGTGAAAATTTCGCTTTTTTGCCGACTGTGACTCATATTTCAGCCCAAAGTTCGTACAATGAAGGTTCTCCCCTCGTCTTCCGAAAGGCGCCTTTTGTTTCTATAGAGTTTCCCCCCAAAAAAATCCTCAAACCAAAGGTGTGGTTTTACGGAAGTAAAGATGCCACCCGGAGGTGCAAGCAGACCGGGAAACGACCTACGAGAACAATGAAGAACAAAGAAGTGAACACACACAAAAAAAGTATACATTTTTGTTTTGCTTTTTGTATATTTGACCCTGCTAAAGCAAAGCGTCGAGGTTTTTTTTTTTATGTGTTGTCAGTTTGGCACTTATCGCTCTCGCGACCACTGTCTGCAAGGGAACATTGATAAGCAGAAAACAGTACAGGAAACGAACTGCGAGCTGGACGTCCTCTCAAAATCCCAACAAAGCTCCCCCCAACGCTGAGTGCCTTTCTGAACGCAACCTACTTGAAGAAGGTGCGACCACTGCCGTGGCTATTATGTGGGTTCTCTTTGTTATCCATTCACTCATATCCGTGTCCCAAGTTCGTTTATAGGGAATATGGATTGTAGTAAAACGATGCGTCTAAGGTGCGCCACAGGATGTGATATTCAGCGATGTCACTATTGGCGAAGCGCTCTGACCCGTTTGTCACCCCCACACCTCGGTGTTTACCTAACGCAAGGCCTATGCACATGCCCACAGGCCTTGTGGGAATGTTCGTGTCATCTTTTTTTTTTTTTTTTTTTTTAATAGAGCGCGGGGCATAGTGTAATGAAAAAAATACCAACAATTAGTGAAGGGTGTTAAGTGCCGGATCTCCCCCGAAAGCAGTCGTCAGAGGATGCGAACTTGACCCACTTGGGCTTTTGTGCTGAGCTGGGCAGGGTGCATGCTGCATTGTTCATGCAGGACAGTGTGGTAACAAAAGAACCCCTCCTCCCCCTCACCGGAGAACACGAACTCCAGCCGAACGCTGACGCCGCGATCGGTTAAGTCAGCCGAGCGCTGAGCCATTGTATTTGTTGTTCCCATCCATCTAGTTCTAAAGTTAACCGCTTGGGGCGCCACGGTCTGATCTTTATTGTTGTCCCAGAAATGTTTTGTAACATCTATCAGTGATATTCCCACGTGCGTTGCCCAGCGTGGCCTGATGGTTACCGCGCTTGGCTCTCGCGCGGAGGCTCCGGGTACGATACCAGAAAGCGGACTTCTCTTTTATTTATTCCTTCAACTTGACATTCTGGTAAGTTCGAGAATTTTGTCGTCTGATTGAGTTACGAATGTTCTACGCGCCGAACTTTCTACGCCGAATGTTCCAGAAACCCACGCGGGTACAAAAGGTGCTCCGAGTGGCGGTCCGGAGTCAGTCTCGCCCCAGCGGTCGATCCTGCTGTTTCGCCGACATCGACGCCTGCCACGCTAGCCTTTCTCTCTTTTGTTTTGGGAACAAGTTCGCCCCATTAAACGTTTAGTTTCTTCAGTTATTCGCCGCCTCATCATTTATCATTCGTGACAATATTTTGCTCTTTATAGTCGGACTGCATAAAATAGCCCTACAATGCTTTTTTTTTTTCCGTTTTGTGTTTTTGCGTGCTAATAAACCATTCTGGTAACCCAGATTTGCGTAGCTGCATAATTGTCGTTGTCAATGACGTCGATACAAATTAAGCAATGCGGAAGTATCTTCAAAAGTAACTGAAATACATTTATAAGTATTTGTACTCTACTCAAGATACTTTACAGTGAAAGTAACTTGAGTAGTATATTAAATACTTTATGACGCAGGTATTTAGTAACTTAACTTAAATACTTTTATCGAGTATTTTGTCCAACACTTTTTTATATACACGGGCAGCAGCAAGACCCCTACGATGGCCGCTAATGTGACGTCAATGCGAGTCATGAATAGGGTGGCTAAAGTGGATCGTACGCTGTAAAACGAGCCGGAAATAATGGGCACCTGCACATAAAAAGTTTAAAGTTTCACCGAATGAGCATCGAGGTGGACAGTTACCTTATCAAATTTCGAGGCGCAGTTCTCTTCCTGTAAAAAATATGCGACTGACACACTTGGCAAAGCCGACGGCTAGCGTGTTCGCAGACGGCCAAGTTAGCGACGAATCTTACTCGTGGCGCCATCTTCCGAAAGGCGCAGTGAGTAAATGACGCACTCTGTTGCCTGCTCGCTGAGCCCATCGGGAGATGGCGCCACAATTTATGTTCATGTGTACATCGCTAGCTCGGTCGTCTGCCAGCACGTCCGAAGTTTATTGTTTATTTATTTATTTATTTATTAAGGCTCTTTAATGATGCTACCTGGCCCAATCGGGACCGTAGCAGGAGAGGCGCAGCATAACATCAATAAAATATTGCGACAAAAGGGTGGCAGCGCACAATTCAAAACATCGAACAGTTTTTGCACCTTATATTCAATGCAAAAAGAATATATTACTCTAAACAAAACGGAGTATTCTTACACATATGTCCTATATAATTCACCCCAAACCTTCAGTTCGACGTACAGTACACTGACGTCGATCTGGCGGTACTAATTTTAACGAGAGGCTTGATAGCCGTGCGGACTACAAAAACAAATAAGAGGGGTTTTCTTGGTTCTACTGCCGAACCTCAGTGTTTCCTTTTTGTGGTCTTTGATACGTACTTTAGATATTTAATAAGTTATATCGCGCCGTTATCAAGCTCCTCATAAAATTTGGGGGCGTCTGTTCGACTATAGTGCGCTCTACGTCTAACTATAGTTTTGGGGTGCATTATATGGGACAAAAGGGTGTAAGGTGATACCCTTTTTTTTAGAGTGTACAGTCTACACTTGTAACAAAATCAAACGCAGCTTACCCAGAAAAAAAAAAAAAAACACCAATGAAGGAGTTAAAATTTGTAAGGGTTGCAGACAATTTGTTATATTCCTCCAATTGGAATGTTCGTTGATCTCGTTTATTTTAGAAGAAGAGGAGTACACTCTGAGATTTCGTAAGTTAAAGGTGCCCACCTCAATGCTCATTTGATGTAAGTTTGAACTTTCTATCTGGAGGCGCCGATTTTTAATACTCGTTTTACAGAGGAAGATTCACTATATACACACAAGATATATAATAAACGTACTACATTTGCGTATTTCGTCGCGCTTGCGTGATCTGGACGTAGCAGAAAGTCAAGAAGCCGTTCGTTCTGTACCCGGATGCGGCGGTGCCGTGTCCGGGCGGAACGCCAGAGAGTTCGCACAGTGCTGAACAGCGAGCCAGGACGTGGCGGCCTCACCCCATGCCTGAACAGGGTCGCCCTTCTGGATGACCCCTCGGCCTTCGTCGAGACGTTCCACGTCACGATGTCCGTCTACCTGGCAGGACTACGCTACGTGGAGAGAGCGGTCCAGCGATGTCTGGTCAGAATTTTTACGGCGAGAAATTTCTTTTTGTCGCCTTCTAAGCAAACCAACCGCGAAGTTAATTTCTATCGGCACAAGTTGTTTTTCGGTATTTTCGGCGAAAGTAGTTCTAACAGAGTACACCAGCACCCTCACCGACTGTGCCCAATCATTTGAGCTCTGGTGTATGTATTCGGTATGAGTAATTATTAACAACGTTGTGTATGGTACATGCAGAAGTGAGACACGCACAGGAATATTTCTGTTATTTTCTTACATTTCTTTATGCGCTTGGATTAAGTAAGAGCAACACAAAACTAATACTGAAGTAAAAGAAAAAGGCTTAGGCTCCCGGCAAACTCACGCGAACCCAGAATACGTTCAAAGAGTTACGTTGTCACGTGCCACCGTGACATCTCGTCACACGGTGAACTTCCCCAGTACATTTAGCATGAAATTTCCTTCCCAAGGCTTAGCGGGAGGAGGACTTCCACAAGGTCACAGCTGCCCTTGACGTTAAAAAAATCGTCACTAATTAGAGTCCGATATCAATTAAAAGTTTTAACCCGAATAGTTGACACCCGATAATCAATTAATTTATTTATTAATCGGTCGCTTTGATTGATTTCGAGGCATAATATCGCCAAGAGGGCATTTTGTTTCCCTTTTTCTTTTGTTTTAAACGTCGCCATAAACGTATTCAGCTCTGGCTAAACATCAGCTTTTGAGTCGAGTAAAAAAAGAAAAAAAAAACTATCACAAATATTATATTAGCTGCGAAGGCATTCAAGTTTTCCGGTATTGGTGTTTCCAGCAAAATCGACGGCACCTAGCGGCTAGAGCAGAAAGCTCTGGTTGCAGGTTTGCTCGCCAGCCTTCAAGAGTGAATCAGACATTCACAGCTAGCGCCTGGCGGCCTAAAGACGAAGCCGTGAAAGTAGGTTCGAAACCACGTGGTAAAAATCTAAAATTCTTTGACATGCGTGATTTTCTTTCGTCTTCGCAGGCATCCTTACTGCACTATATAACAAGACGCTCGAGAGAGAACCAGGAAAGGCATTACTTTTCTCGCGACCGACACACTGATGAACGAGGAAACACTGCGATGGCCACAGCAGCTCACATTTCGTCACGTTTGCTGTAGAACGATACAGCGACACACCCGAGACTTTTCCGTCGCCCATTCGACACCGTGACCCGTCGCCATTGAGCTGCATGACGGGCGGCTGGAGTCGCGAAAGTCGGCTGCTCTGAGAGGATTAATAACGCCGCTATAGTAACAAACACTTTACAAAGCATTATGAAAAATGTGTCGGCGGCCGTCGAAGCCAGAGGAGCGAGGGAAGAAGCCCTATAAGCTCTGACAGGCGCGCTATTATCGAAAGGGAAGCTGAGGGACTCAACCCTTTTGTCCCTCTTGGGGAATCTCCGCGTGCCGGGCACACGCAGCTTGAGGTGCCTCCCCCCGGCGCTGGATGCCGCCCTTTTGCGTGTCGCGGACGCCGTCGGCTTGCTATGCTAGCCAAACATAGCCAGATGGGGTTTTCGCAAATTAGACTCGGACATCGAGTTGAAACCAAGCTTTAACCATGATGAATGATGTCTTTATTTGTGAGTTTCCCGCCGCGTTTTGAAGATGGAGAGCACGTCAGTAAGAAATACACAAATATATTTCTTTTTGTCTTGGTTTACCCTGTTTCAAGTTCAACCGCTTAACCATTTAAAGAAATGTGCCACGATTAAAGCATTAATTGATTAATGGGAAGGTTACTCGACAAATCACCCAAACCTTGTCCGTAGCGTTACTTATGTTTTCAAAATATCCCAAGCAAAAAGTCAACAACAAAGAAGACCACAGTTTTGGGTAAATCTGTTTAAGCACACTTTTCAGCTGTCAACGACTACCGTAAAATCTTTCTCGACTTTTACTTCTTCTTCTTCGCTAGCAAGTACTACACGAGACTGAGACCGTGGCTCTCGGAAATGTGGCTTCGTCAGTTGGACTCCTTCACGACCTCTCTCTGTGGCAAGGTGGACGTAACGGCTACGGCGTACAGTCACAAAAATCTGCTGTGCGCCTACAATAGCTGTGTAAAGGCTGGTTCAAACATCTGAAACGAACCCGTTATCCACGACTGCGTCCGTTGTGACCGGAACGACCGCTCTGCGCCTCGCGTACACTCCTGCGAACACTGCAACAAGCGCAGTGCGTCGACAGCACGGCGACCGCCTCTCCGCCGCCGTCAGCTGTTGGGGACGCGCTGCCACTCACTTGCGTAACAAAAAATAGACAGACCGCCTTCTATGACCACAAACTTCATTTTTTTTATTTTTCAAGAAACGCTTGCAGGGTAGTGCATTAAAAAAAGAAAAAAAAAAGATGCAGTACGCCGTCTTGCACGATCACGACTTTAATACACGACTTTGCCAACAGTACTAATCTCGCCACACGCCATTTCTACGATTATAAAAGACGATGTAATCTTAGCAGCGATATAGCAAAGTAGAAATATAATTTCGTGATCAGATAGACGTTGCGAGCGTTCAGGATTGCTAACACTAATCACCTTTCTCGGGTGATGAAAACGCGTGAAAATTCGCATCCTTTATACGGTACGAACCAGTAATACCTTGAACTTGAGCACACGCATGGAATGCGCCGAAAAAGAAATCCGGGCGATGTTCGAGGACATAAATACTAAGAAAGCACCATTGTAGTCGAAGTAAACAAACACGACGGCACGGGCGTTTCTGCTGTCTTGAGAGTGCCTCCGCGAGATCGCCGCACGAGTAGGGGGATCTTCCCTTCTAGTACGTGCTGGGTTGTCATAACGACACACGACGAAAATTCACAGTCAAGGATAGCGCTTTTACGTGGAACGATGAGCTTCCACCACGCCGTCCACGTCGACTATCGCCACGGCGCGACCGGCATGCAACGCGCGCGACCGAGCTCTCCTCGACCTGTGATTGGTCTGTCGCTCCCGTCGTTCCCGAACGTAACGAAAAAGTTCAGCCCGGCTCAACTCCTTGCGTTGCGAAATCGGGCTCACCGACTTAGGCCTATTCGTCAAGTTTGCTGTGCCGCCACGGCCGACGCGACAGGAACTGAAAAGATTCAACCTCGCCAACATTCAGTTGAATGGCAGCCCCAGGTTGGAACTGAGTCACATACAGCCTTGAGATGTAAGGTAGGTCTCACTCGATGTCAGCTATAGATTTAATCCGTTCTTGCTTTGATATCAAATGCTCACTTCTACTTTTTAACTAAGTTTTGTCACGCATCGGTTGCAATAAGTAAACAAAAAATAAGTAAATTAGACGCGCACAAAGAGCGGCAAGCGCATACACATGTGACATATCCAACGAGTGCTCATCCTATGATGATTTTAATGACATTGATCCAATGATAAGCGAAAAGGTCGAATAATATCAATGTGTCCGGGCGAAAAAAAAACGGTAATAAAATGCGAGGTATACTTACAAAAACTAATAATAATTAATCCAAATACAGCGACCTGTTTCGGTTATTTACTTGTAGTAATAAGGCTTATTTGCCTTTTGTTTAAAGTTTTAGTAGGTATAGAACGTTGAATATGCTAAAATGTTTTAAATGACTCGGAGCGTCGCGGTCGTTGGGTTTCCTGTATGGTTGTCGGGTTTGCGACATTATGGTTGCGTAAATAAAGCAATATTCGAGACCTACAGACCTTTTACTCCAATGATCGGAGCACCAGATGCATGCTGGGTTTGTAGGTATTCACGCTGTCGTGCTAAACTGTCTGTAAGAAAACAAAAATCGAAGTAACCGACCAAAATAGGGTGATGACCAATGCACGTGCAAGGTGCCATTTGTTTTATAGTATATCTGCTTTAGAAAGTTACTGCTGCAGTCGCCAGCCGGTGAAGCGCTTGTATGCCTCGGTGTTCCACGGTACATCACGACTAGGATTTGCCTCGCTTCGGCGTCATGAGTTGTGATCCTGGTTTCTTATCATTAGCGGCGAACGCCAGGCGCGATGGTCCGTGTGTCCAAGCACGGTGGGAGTTTGAAGTCGTCGCAAAATGAAACCGACAATGTCGACGTTGACACTCTGGCAGTGTTCCCTAAAGACGCCACAAAAAAAAAAAAAATTCAATCCTCCATAGCGAGCGCCGGGCCGATCATGGAAAGTCGACTGCAGTTACGCTTCTGGTGGCGCACGCCGCTAGTATCGTTTCACAACCCCTCCTACAGTGACAGCAAAGATTTCTAGCTTCGCGATGAAATGCTGAAACAAATTGGTGGCGGCAGTCGGCACTCGACTCGACAACGCGTTCTCCGAACCGGGCGACGTGTCTCCCGCTGAACCGCGAGGCAACGCCACCTGTTCGCTCTTTCTCGCGTGAGTTGAAACGTGGTGGCGCTAGGGTGCAAATAGTCCCCAACCACTTCCGGTTCTGAAGTAGACGGCGGGTTTCGCGGTATTGGCGAAATCAAATCTTCTGGAAATGGACACTTATAGCACTGTGAGGCTTAATTCACTCTTATGATAAAAGAATGATGAGTAAAGAATTGGGAAATATAAGTGAACCGGAAGTTGGCTGGAGCTAATCAATAGATGGCGCCACTGAGTTCGTTGCCAAACAAAAGAGGGCGAATAGAATAACCAAGGCCCACGAACATCTTCCTCTTCTTCCATGGAACGTCGTCACGGTCGGATGGTGCCGACTCACCAATTGAACCCGAGCCCGACGCCAAGCGTCCTTCGACGCGTTGATTGGACACGAGGTCCAGCCGAATGCTGACGCGACATTCGCGTCCAATCTGCGTCTTCGCTCGACCTCACTGTGATGACGTCAAAATTCTAGTGCACAGGTTCCGCGAGGTGCGCAAAGAGCGGACGAACTTGCACGCCGTATAGTCGCTGACCGCTTAAAAAAACGCGTTGCGTCTCAAAGTTCAGAGCATCTTATTATCGCCAAGCAGCCAATCAAATTGCGGCATTAACCAATAAGAATGCATAAAAAAAAAAAAAAACACGAAGCAAGCGGCGTGAAGATGAGAAGCCTCGCCCTGCGTTTCATAAGTTGTCAGTGACTTTCCCCGGAATCCCTAGCTTCTCCCTAGAGTACCTAGCTTCGGAAGCGCTCTTCACCCACGGTGAAAGAAACACATTTAGGTGACGACTTTGGCCGCTCTTCTTGCGGGGAGCGAGCGACCAGATCGTGTTCGGAGCTAGCCTCGAACCAGGAGTAGTTTGTTACGCGCCGCCGCGGAGGGCGCTGAGCTATGAGTTCTCTCCTCGACGGCCACGGTGTCGGTGGCCTAGCGTGCTCGCCTTTCTCGCGGTGTGGTGGTGTGGTGGTGGTGTGCGGCCAGTGGCTGTCCTCGTGTTTCGCTTTGGTACTGTGTCAATCACAGGTGCCACCATCGGGCACGAAGGTGAGCCTTAACACGAAGAAGAAGAAGGAAGAAAACACAGATTTACGGACTCTGGCGACTTGGTGGCGGCGTGGTGGCGGTGAGGTACAACAAGAAGCGGTGAGCGAGGGAATGGCGGGACCACCGCTGGGAGAAACAACCGGAGCGGTCGGTTTGGGAGGGACCCCATACTTGGGTGCCATCTATCCCCATGCGAGTGAAGCGCGCTCGGTGCACCAAACATAGTGTGGCCGCCGCATCGGACAGAGAGTCATCACCTAAATGTGTTTCTTCCACCGTGGGCACAACAAAAAGCGGTGAGCGAGGGAATGCGGGACCACAGCTGGGAGATACAACCGGAGCGGTCGGTTTGGGAAGGACCCTAGAGTTCCTGTATAGGCTCCCTACGGGAGCCTATACAGGAGGTAGCTATATACAGGAACTCTAGGACCCCATACTTGGGCGCCATCTATCCCCGTGCGAGTGAAACGCTCGGTGCGCCGAACATAATGTGGCCGCCGCGTCGTACAGAGAGTCATCCTCTAAATGTGTTTCTTCCACTGTGTCTTCACCGTAAGCTTCTCTCTAGAGTCCCTAGCTTCAATAACTCTCTTCACCTCAAGCAACTCCCTAGAGTCCCTAGCTTCAGAAGCGCTCTTCACCGCAAGCATCTCCCTAGAGTCCCTATAGCTTCAGAAGACTCCTTCACCGCAAACGGGATCCAGCCCGTTTGAATAATCGACCAGATTTCTCTTCACAACAAACGTACCTCGTCTGCGGCGCAGCGTCCCCTTTCGTAAAATTGCCCTACACCGCTTACCCAATAAGGCTGCAGTGCGGTGAGAGCTAAGTTTTCGGCGGGCTGAGTCAACCGCCTCAATTAGATCACACGACCCCGCGCATTGCGGGTGGCTATGGGTGAAAGCGCGATCACGTGATGAAAGGCAAACGTATAATTGGTCCAACGAGCCCGCAACTTTCCACCGCACTGTCGGCTTTGAGGTGAACGGAGTTTACATAGAAAACGCGGTTCTCTTTGCGTCGTCGCTCGCTGAGCTGGGGAGCAATTACTCAAAGGAGGTTGCGGTGGCCTGGCGTCACTTAACCGAACTAATTAAGACATAGCATGGCTTCGTCGCAAATGAATTCAGGACTTGAGCACCCGTCGACGTCGTCTCGAGACCAGAGGGAACTGCGTTCCCAACGAATTAGAGGGATGTGGGCTCCGTGTAATATCGATCAAAACGTGAGGTTTGTGTGGTATTGATCAACGTGTGATTCTGACATCTCAGAGTTAGTAGCATCTGCGCAGTTGAATTAAAAAGATGTCAACCAAAAGGCAAGGTAATAAACAGGCGAGCTGGTTAACGTTACACGTGCTTTTAACCGGAGACGACGCCTTTGTCGTCTCCAATTGCCCTCTTTGTCGTTGTTCTCTCCGTCGTCCGTCGTCTCCGGATAGAATAACGTTTAAAGGAAAAGTTCAGTACACAGGGTCCGAGAGAGCGAATGAAACTCTGTTTTTTCGGCCCACAAAAATAAACAACTCAACGTAGAAAGCTCGAACTTCGTGCCATTGCGACTTTAACCGAGGTAGAAGAAAGCGATAGCTTAAACGTTACCTAAAAATGAAAAAAAAATTCAGCGACCTTTACCTTTAAAGTCCTGTAATGCGTAAAATTATGTGAAACGGCCTGGGAGCAACATCACCTAGAGTTATCCAGGGTCGCTAAACTCGTCAAACACAAAGTTGGGCACGAAGTTCGCGGAGCGTGCTGATTGGACTCCCGCGACGTTGGCGTCACGCGGGACGAGATGTCAATCATCCAAGCTCTCTCGGTGCTCAAATTCCAGCGAGAATGTTGGGCACAAAGTTGTAGCGAGCTTCATCGGAGCGCGCGCGAGCAACACCGTGGGGCCAGCCGATTGAACGGCTGCACTGATGACGTCGCGCCCGCGTGTCCCTACATCTCTACGCCGCGATAGAGTCAATGAAACGTAGATTGTACCTAGGCGGGCTGTAAATACTCTGAACTTTCTCGTCGCAAGATCGTCGTTTGTGGAAGTTATTGCTGACGACAAAGTGACGTTTCACAACTTTGGGAAGGAGTTATTTGAGGGCAAAATCTTCGCTTCGGAATCGAGGCGAAGATCAAACTTTGTGATATTGTGGAGCCGTGCGCGGTGTATGCGGTTTTAGAGCTCATCTTCCGCCACTCTCAACAACGCCACCGGGGTCACCCACAGGCGTTATGTATAGAGGCGTCGGTAATGACTGAGAGATGAGGAGGCGACGGGGAATGGCGAGAAAAAGCGGGGGAAAGGGAAAAAAAGGTATGACCAACACAAACACACACGCAAATAGGGGTCAGAAAGGGCCGTAGAAATTGTTCGGGAAAGAGAGAGAGAGAGAGAGAGAAGGGGGGTGGGGTGATAGTAGTGAAGAAGGGGGATATCCCTTCCCCCGAATTTTTAGAGCGCAACTCTTATGCGCCCCTTTCGAGCTTGAGCGGCGTCGCCGTCGGCGTAACCGCGCGCGCGTTGCATTATGGGACGTTTTTTCACTAAATTTAGCGGGAAAATTGACGTCACGTGATTTTGACACCAATTAGGTTTCCCCGCTAAATGAGAAAGCAACAGGATAGGAGGAGGGAGGCGGAGAGGCATACCCTCTCCTCCGTGCCACCCCTCCTCCTCCTCAAAAGCTGCGCTTTAATTCGACATTATAGAGAACTGCAAACGTCTGTCATTTTTTTATTATAACTCTCTAAAATGCTATAGTCCGGGGCTGGGGCGATATCCCCCCCCCCCCCTTACACCCTTATGCCCTTTGCGCCCCCTTTTTGAACGCCACTTGGGGGGGGGGGGGAGGGGTGAATCGCCCCCCTCCCCGTTCTTCTATTTCGACGACCCTGCTTAGAGGCGTTCCAACTGAGCGATGACAAAAAACAGCACAGCGTGCAATTTTCTAAATTATGGTTCTAGAGATTCTGGAATTAAAACGGGGCGCGTTCCATGAACTTACGAGCGGCCATGACAGACTTTCAATCGAGAGGCTCGTGCCAGGCCTCGTTGTGTGGAGGCGCGTTCAGTGACGTGCTTTTATAGTTCATAACTTTGACGTCAGGGTCAGGATGATCAGTAGTGAACGACAAATTTGATGGTGCGTGTTTGAGTCGTCGCTGAAAAGTTTGGTTGTGTACGATGAAAGCTTAGTATCCTCGCGTTCTCAAAACATCACCGTCAATATTGACAAACTGACATTACTTTTGTTTCAGTTGATGAACGCAAAATTAATCGAAGTTTGGCTAATCTTTGAAAGTCTATCGTAAAATAATTTTATCTCCCGCTGATGGGGGACAACTGCCCGGAAGTCAAATCCGTCCAAATATGGACAATGCTACTCGGCTCGTAGTGACCTAGCCACGTCGGGCTACACTCTGATCAAATTGAGATAAATAAAAGGGACGACAGGGACGTTTTTTAGTTAATTCTGCTTTATCGGCGGAAATAAGAACGATATCAGACTATCAAGTTCGACGGTGTTGATTTTAGAATGCAATTACCCAAGCCTCCGCTGTGCTTTTTAGAGACCATCAAGGTCGCAGCTGAAAATCTTCATCGTGACATTATACGTATACGAACCACGTTCGTCTCCGCGTGCTTCCTCGTGCTGCTCTTGTTCGGCGCCTAGGGAGTAGTAGGGATTTTTCCCCCTTTCAATGAAAAACGTCACGAAGATCTACGGATCTGCGGGTTTGTGAGAAAAGAAAACTTCGCAGCAATCTCTCGGCTCCTCCCCCCGCTATGTCATAACACGAAGAAAGTTGTATCTGACGAGTTTAGCGACCCAGGAGGTGTTGTGGGGGTGAAAATGAGAGGGAAGGGAAGAGAGGGCTGGAATGAGGGAATTGGTGTGCGACGTGACATATATTTTCCTGCCAAATTTAGCGGGGAAACCGAACGGTTGCATAGGTCACGTGACATCCATTTTCCCCGCTAAATTTAGCGGGAAAACTGAATTGGTGTCCAGGTCACGAGACGTGAATTTTCCCGCTAAATTCAGCGGGTAACTGAACTCGAGCGTGGCTTAATTTCCCGCTAAACTCAGCGGAAAATTGAGGCGAGAAGGTAGGCGAGGTAGGCGAGGAGGAACTCGACCACCTGTGTGCACGGAGGGATGGAAAGGCGCTCGAAGGCCGCCATGTTTATCGGCCCGATTAGCGGTACTATTGCCTCGTTCTAGGAGCAACTATCGAGGTAACTGTGTTGCATATGCGTGAAACTCGGAGTGTCGCTAAACGTTCTAGAACGTTTCGAGTATGCAACGCAATTGCCTAGCAACGTGCCATACATTGTTGGCACTCGGTAACGTTGCCAAAATGAAAATCCAAATCAATCGACGAGTCGGCGAGGCCCCGTGTTGCTTTCCGGATTCGCTCGTTCGTCACTCGGAACGAAAATAAACGGTGGCCACGGCATCGCTTAACTTGAATGACAATCTCCATAAATGTTTATCGATAACTCGTCGAAAAGATAACACAAAATAATGTCGGCTAAAACGTTGTTGCCATGTCATCACTCTTGAGTCAGTTTCCATCAGGGTGGAGAATATATATAAAAATTATTGAAATCGAGATCTCAATCAGGATATAAATAGTGATTTTGATCACACCAGTTTTACAGTGATGCTTTAAATCAAACATTTCCCTCGCAAATAGTTCCCAAAATATTCATTTTACGTACAGTTTGTCTCTCATTCGCTGCCTTTTATGTGCATTTGTTTAGTATCTCATTAAAATAATCATCAACAAAGAAAGACTATAGCAGCCTGAACACGAACAAAGAGCAGTGTTCTTGTGAGCAAATCGGAACGTTGAGATTTATTTCTATCTTCCACTTTGTTTGTCAGTTACGTGATGTTTTATTACAAGCATACCGTAACGCGAAAACAACAACAACAAGAAAACAAGCAATGGAATGCCATATTGCAAGCAAATCGGAATGTAAAAATGCTATTAAAGCTCTTTTACTAACTAAAAAAAAAAAAAAACACACATCGAGTTGCATTTACTTTAGTGTGGAGGAATTTACCCGAATAAAAAGTAATTATTTAAAGTGTAATTTAAGTGTAGAGTACTTTTTTCGTTCGCATTGCTTTCAATGATCTGATGGGTTGGTCAATACATTCTACCATGTTTATAAATTTAAATTTACTTAGGGATAAATGATTACTTTTATGTATCTGCAGTGATTTAAATAAAATTATTTTGATTTAAATCAAGTACATCGATTTCAAACAAAAAGGTCTGCTTTATTTCATTTTTTTTTTTAATCAGGATATGTTTTTCACGTTTGTTTATACATTTCTATCAATGACTCGCTGAAAATATAAAACAGGAAAAGCTAAGCAAAACGCTGCCATGTTATCACTCAACTTGAGTCACAGTATCTATACATATGTTTCTCGATGACTCGCTCAAAAGATAATACAAAGCGGTTGACCAAACCGTTGTCATGTTATCAGTCAGCTTGAGTCACAGTTTCACACATTTTGATAGATTATTCGTTCAAAAGCGGATACAAACAAAAATGGGCGAAACTTTTCGATTAAACGTAGGTCAGTCCTACGCTTCGCGTATTCAACTTTCTATATGAGAGCTTACATTTGAGAGAGGATGCAACTCGAACCACGAGAAACGTTCGCAGTTTAATGGCAGACGCCTCACGCGCATGCGTGCGTCCCCCCGTGGCGAGGAGGCTAGCGCGTGGAGGGACTGATTGAAGTTTGGAAACGCGTGCAGACGATCCACGCTTTTCGCCTCGTTTTCTCACCTTGCATCGCAAACTGGACCCGTAAACCACGTGACCCCATTTGAGCCGTTGGTCACACTCTCTACTCTAGGCATATCCCCCTTTCTATCCGTCAAGTTACCCGCAAGTCTATAACAAAGTGGAAATAAAACCGCCGAGGAGCAAAAAAAAAAAAAAAAGAGGGCAGACACGCCTGCGTCATGGTGCAGACAGTATGACGCAGGCGCTCACTACTTTTTTCGAAAAAAAAAATAATAAAAAAATGAATAAAAGAATAAAAAGTGAGCCGAATAGAGTGATTCTGTTTCCACGTTGCACAATGCAGCCGGAAGCCTCCAAAGCAGACTGCACGCCACGCAGAGAAAATGGCCTCTCAAATGGAGTGCTTCCTCGATGAATGAGTGGCTGCCATCTATTCCATTCTCTGTCCAAGCTTTTCAACGCGAAACCCCATTTCCGCGTGGTTTATCTGTCTGCTTTCTTTTCCGACTAAATGGCTTTCTAAACTTCGAAGTATTTCGTTTTTTTTTTTTTTTTGGGGGGGGGTGGAAGAGGAAAACATACCAACCAAGTGAATGCCGTGCAACTAAAATCGCGGACAATGTAGAACGTGCCAACGCGGTCGATGATGATGATATTGAGTGGCTTGCTTGTGCCCCCTGGTTGCAATAGAGGGAAGCTTTGTCTCTTTGAGGGAATTTTTATTTCCTATTCCAGTTAGCGCAACAAACGCTAATTTCAAACAATCAACAAAAAAAAAAAGATAATTTTTTTTTGTTGCAGTTTGCCATATTAGAATTGTTCACAACCATATATTCTGTTCTAGCCAATCGGCGACTCACAACATTGGAAACAAGGTGGCTGTATAGACCTTTCCAAAAACGAGCTTGTGGCCGGTGCCATTTTGAGCGTTCGTGTGTATGGCGCGTGCTTTGCTCTCTTTCCGAAGCGACGAACACGCACGTGCTGGGCTGTGAAGATCGCACGCTGGACTGTGATTTTGTAAACATTGGAAAGGTCTATAGTGCTCACCGATTTCCGACAAGATCTAACATATACGAAACATATGAGATGCAAAGTTTTTCGTTTTAACACTTTCTACTCGTTCTGCTGGCCACGAGAAGTATCGCAACTGGGACCTCAGGGGTCACCAGCGGAACCAGCTTTAAATCTTCTGTCCGACAAGAGCCAACGCCTACTAGATAACAAGGCCGTAGTGCTAAACGAGATAAGCGTCACCAGAGAAGGCCAACGCTGGACACAGATTGGACACGACGATTGCGTCAGCTCTCGGCTTCGAGTCAAGTTTGAGCCGAACGTTGACGCAATCGTCGTGTCCAATCTGTGACCAGCGCTGGCCGTCTCTGATGACGACATCCCGTTCAGCACTATGGCTTTGTTATCTAGGAGGTGTTGCCACAGCCGACGCAGAATGAGCCGACCAAGCACCGCCAAAAATACCATGACGACGCACTTTTGGGTCTGTTTCATTGGCCTCATCTTATATATGATAGCGTCGGCTGCGGTCGAACTTAGCGTGAAACATAGTTTTGTGGACTCCACCGAAATCTACGCCACCTTGCGGCTAGAAAAGAAAGCCGTGGCGGCAACTTCCGAGCGAATGAGATGTTCGCAGTGTCTGCTGGTCTAAAGACGAAGTCGTTAAAGCCTGCGGTGAGAGGGTCGTCTGCTTCTTGCCCAGCGGTTGCGATGATGTCAGAACGCCGAGCTCTTATTGGCTGATCAAAAAAAAAAAAATAGTGGGTAGACCTCTAGGCATATAGCCTTGAGGTCTACACAGTATCCTTTCAGTCAGAGCCAATCAGAGATCGCCGTCCCACTGACGTCACCGCAACTCCTGTGCAAAAAGCAGACGACTTGCACTCCGCATAGGTTCAATAACGCGTGGCGTGGTGAAAGTTGCCAATAACTTATAGCGACGGTTGAGGATTGGCTCGAGACTCGGTCGGACGACGAAGCCAGCCAGCGTCCACCAATGTTTGCCGCCAGGCTTGCACGTGTCTCGCGGAGTCTGGTGGCGGGGAGAGGCTTTCCCGGGGCGACTGGAATTCGCGTTTCATTAGCAGGCGGCGGCTGTCGCTTCGGTGAACGGTGTCAGCTCGTCTCAATTCCGAACTTGGCCACGGTTCGGACCTAATGGAGCGCGTGCGGACGGAGAGCGAGGCGGAAAACGCGCGAGCGTGCAAATGAAATCCCACCGGAGTTTCAAAACATGGCTTCGGGTAAACGGGTATACGAGGTTGGCGTCGGGGGTTGCGTCCGAGGAGTCGCTGAGCTCGACCACGGGAAAATGGCTGTGGCGCGCTGGAAGAAAATAATTGATGCGCTTCGCTCGGCGATTGAGAAGCCGCGCACACGCACACACACAAGCACAAAGTGAAGGCTACACATCACGTACAAAAACCGACGCACGCGCACGCACACACACAGATGCACACGCATACAGCGCGAACACATTACAATCCTGCTTGCACATCAAGTAATGTTTCTGACGTCACAGCAAGGCGGTGGAGAATGCGCAGTCTGGTTTTGAGAAAGCGGGTTAAAGGAGCATGTGCAATGCCCATGTCTGCAATGGGCAGATTCGCTTTTATACAAACAGTATGTGCATGACTCCAACTTTACGTCAGCAAGAATTCGTCATATAATATAATATAATATAATATAATATAATATAATATAATATAATATAATATAATATAATATAATATAATATGAATGAAATATAACAGACTCTAATACACTATAGTACACTGTTGAATATAGGCCCTCATTATTGTAATGTGTTATAACCTACTGCACTCTAATACAATACGATATCTTATGATATCTCTTATGATGGTTAGACCGGAGTTTTGGACAAGGAACAAAACACACAGCGTAGCAGACAGAATTAAATCGGACAGACAACCTCTGCCCATCTCCCCTTTTTCTCTCTCTTCCACTGTGCGTTCTCCTGCTTGACGTTATCAGTGTGAACGCATATACAGCACCTCACCTAGTCTTCGATTTGTTCTTTTTCGATTACATCTCCGTCCGTAACAAGATGTCTTTTTTTGTTTGTTTTAATTTCAAGAACAAGACCTACAACTACAACACCAAGATATCGCTTTTCTGTACTTGTAACAACTTCCTTCTTGTGTGTCCTGCACCGGGTACGCTCACGCCGTTCGACCCTCGGCGTGCCCAGACGAGGACACAAAGGATGCGCTACATGGCGGCGCGCAACGGCTGTCAGGTTCCTATCATCTCCCCGGACGACCACAACAATGGCGGACCGAGAAAGAAAGTGGGAGGCGAGGGCGGCGCGCAGCAGAGGAAAAACTCGCTCGACCAATACCGATCGAAATCTCGACTAAACAAACCCCCGCTCCCCCCCTCACCGGAGGCCTTCTGAAAAGATGTTCGCCCGAACAATTCCGCGGCTACAACATAATTACCCGACCGTGTCAGGTGCACGCTTTTAATGGCGCGGAGTTTTCCATCCTCACAACACGGGCGAATTCCTTGCCGCGCCTTGCGCATCTCGGACACCTCTGCTATACGGGTAGTAACAGCGAGAGAGAGAGAAGGGGGAGGGAGGAGGAGACCAGAGCGAGCAGCGAGGTCAGAACACCGCGCTCTGGTTGTAATAATTATTAGTGGGTATGGACACAAGGCTAGCTGACTCCATTGTCCCTACTCACTCTTCGAGAGCACTCGAACGCCAGACGCCAGCGTTCGGCGTTCGCCGTTCGCGTTCGAACGCCGTGTACACCGCGTACGGCTCCGCCATTTGGAAAAGTTGAGTCTTCGCCTCGGTTCGCAAGTGGAGATTTTGGCCTCAAATAACCCTTTCCCAAAGTTACGAAACGTGCACTTCGTTGACAGCGATAACTTCCACAAACGACGGAGTGGCCGACTACCTCTAGAAACGATCTCGACGGCATTTTCAAACGCGGCGTACCAGGGATGTAGGGACACACGTGCGCAAAGTCATCGGGGCAGTCGTTCAGTCGGCACGGGCCCCACGAGGTTGCCCGCGCGTGCTCCGATGTGCCACAAATCTCTCTAAGAATTTGAACAACGAGAGAGTGGGATCGCATGATTGACAGATTGACATCTCGCTCGTCCCGCGTGAAGTCATCGTCGAAAGAGTCCAATCAGCACGCTCCGCGAACTCTGGTCCCAACTTTGTGTTCGTCGACGAGCCTCGCGATCCAGGTGTCTGTGAACGTGCGGCAAATGTGAACAATCTCTCGGGTAATTGTAATTGAGTTGCGTGTATGCTGGGAAGTTAGTCCCAGCGGCCGACTGTTGTCTTTGCTGTAGATGAGAAATTAAGCCAGTACACTATACGACCCCAACCACGGGGTCTTCCAACGTGCATCACGCAGTAGTGATACACGACCGCCCACTTGTTACGATGCTCATCCAGATCGAAGCAATTTATCGTGTTTCTAAACAGCTAATCTCGTTTCTTCCGTGAACGCGACGGGTTGTTTGCCGCGCCAACAGGACTATGTCCCTAAGGGGTGACTCTCACACCTCTCATTTGTTCATCGGATCGGTACCTCGGGACGTTGCGTCAACTCGTGCGGTTGGACATCGAGCACGCCCCCGGAAACACGAGCCCTTTTGTTGTCGTCGTTGATTTTCACGCGTCCTCGGAGCCACGTTCCTTTATTTTTATTTTTTGTACGTGTGTGTGTTTTCCTTTTGTTCGACATCTCGGCCTCCGCGAGACGACGCGAGAACAGGAAAGTGAGACCGAGAGACAAACAACCCACGTTTCCGGGGGTCGGAAACGGCGAAAAGACGGAGGAAGTAACGGTAGAGGGACTCCGAAGCGGATTACGACGGTCCCGTCCACTCGACGAACCGAGAAGATGAGACTTCCGTGTATAGTCATCGCGTCGTTTTGTGGGAAAGGTGTGACTAATAAAGTGAGGAGGTGTAGTTTGCTTTTCTAAGAGATGTCCACAAGCGCTTCTTTTTAAACACATAAACCGGATATCAACTAGATAAATCACTGTTTACAGTATACATGTCATTCAAGAATTGGCCCTCACGAAGTAAGGAACAATTTCATAGTTAAATAACGTTCATGAACAAACTATCTAGACCAAATATAAAGTTTGCAGGTAACAAAATTGCGAAATGAGCACCCTATTTGATGAGATATATTAAATATTATATAGCTGACTACAAAAAACAACAGACAAAATTAAAGATTTGTTACAAACGGTGGAACCGTGATAACAGTGCTCAAATTGAAAGAATTAGTGTTTGTATTTGGGATCAAACATTTTATAAACTGTGAACTATTGCATTGTACTCTCTCCGGTTCCGCTATTGTTTGCATCTGTTTTACAGTGTAATTATTTTTTTTATTTTTATGAATTGTTATTCCGTTGTGGTGAACGCTATGTGTGCATATATACTTGTTAAGCATATAAAACACATCACAAAATGCTGAAAATGCTCTGCTAATTTAGGAGTGGACATTGTTAAAAAATCACTCGCCTTTTTACAAGCACAGCAAAGTCTCTTGGAGCTTGAGTATAAGACATGGGTGCGATATGGCGAAAGTTTCATGTGGTTGGCGCATCACGAAATCTTAGATTCTGGAATCGAAAAAGTGTTAACTACGAAATACGTGTCCACTTCTTTCGTCGTCCGGTACGCGTGGTGATGCTTTCTCTTTCACTGTACAAACAACCTTTGCATAACAGCCTTTTTACGCTCGCTCGCGACAGACAGCAAAAACGAACGCACCCCACGCTGAGCTTCGCAAAAGGTCCGCTAGACGGCGACACAAAAACGAATAGGAAGTTTTAGCGAGTCGTTTTTCGAGCATACGATTCCGAAATCACGAACGGTGCAGCTGGTCCGTTCCGTGAAACCGTACGTGAAATTTAACATATTTTAGCAAATCGTGAGACTGGCGCGACCGTGTCAACGATGATGATGATTTCTCTGACCGGTGGCGCCATCTTCAAGTAAACATGTGAAACATTCTGCAACGTGCAAATCCGTGGCGGCTCCTGTTTCCGGCGTACGACTGGTGTAAACAAGACGGCCGACGAAACATTTTCCGGTTGGAATTTCAAGAACTGCGAAGTTAGATAGAGTAAAAAGTATCGGAACGACCGTAAAGGTATGTGGCGTGCCTCCGTCATCTTGCACTTGACCGATCGTTCACGTTGTGTGCCGTCGAACCAAATCATATCGTCTGCTCGCGGTCGCCGCGGCAGCTAGTCTGCCCGCAAGTCGCAAAACTTTACTAGCATGCGCGCGCAGTTTACAGTATTCACGATCGCTTACGATTGTGAGCAGTCCACGAGATGATTTGGTTCAACCTCCCAAATGAAGCAGATTAACAGGATGGCAAATCGCCTTCCGATGTCCTAAGCCTAACTCTCGGCTGGGTCGGCGAAGTCAGTCGCCAAACCGGCCGCCACCTTTTTTTTACCCGGGTCGTGAACGGTGCTGGCTGCGTTGCGGTGACGACTCCAGCGGCCGGAATGGGAGAAACGAACGAGAAGAGCCTCCCGACGCCCCGAACGACTCGCGCGCGCATGCGCAGTGGCGTCACCGATGCGTTCGAGGGCGAACGGTTCGTGTGGAAACGACCTGCTAAAAGTCCCTAATATCGCGTCCATTGAACCGTCCTATACAATATACACGCAATTCCGTCTATGCAAACGGTGGCACTAACCGGAACCTACAACAGAAGTCGGCACGAGTGAACCTGCAGATAGTGTGCACGCGACAGCTGTATCCCCTGGTGATGAGCTCGACAAACCCAAAACTGGATAGCGGGAGGTACCCGATCAAGCGTGGGTCGCCCGAAAGCTACAGCTCTCCATCGGCTGAGGCGCAAGAAGACTAAAACAAGACGAGCACCAAACTAGAAAAACAAAAACAAAGAGGTGTTTCGACACGAGATAAACTCATGGCCGCCTAATTAAATCTGCCGTCTTCCAATAAGGGAGGGTCGCCGAGTGTGTTTGAACACATTTCACCTAGAAAACAGGGTTCCTGCCAGACATGTACACGTTACCCAAAAATAAGAAACTAAATAGCATTACGCGTTACTCGCTCAAAAAGTAACTAAGTACGTTACTCGTTACCGATTCTCAAAAAGAACGCGTGAGTTACCTCAAAAGTAACGAGTTACTTTTCACGTTACTTTGACGACCAAATACACAACTGTTTTTGTTTCGTGGTTTATTGTTTTCCTCTTAGTAGTTGTTGCAGTTAAGCAGTAGCTGCCTCTCAAAGTTTTCATCGGTTATGCTTCCCCGATTCCTTGAAAATACATCTCCCGGCGATGCTGAAGAGTCGTTCTACCGACGCGCTCCACGGAACGGCAGTGTTATGCCTCAGCTGGTGGATCTGGGATTGCTCTTGTGTTCTCCCTACTTCTAAAGTTCGAAGTTGACAATACATTATGTGCCTTCTTATGTTCCCAACCTCCGTGTTTACATTCGGGTCGTATCCGGTTCAGATCGGTCTACTGAGGTATCGGAAGCAAAAAGAAAGCAGAAGCAAGACAAAGGGACTGATGAAAAAAAGAAAAGTGGTCCGCTCACGCGCACTGTAGTAACAGCAGCGAAATGCCTTTTTTTGACGCTCAAAAGGCGTTTTAAAAAAATGCCCCAGGCGGCTTGTAAAAAAAAAAAAAAAGAAATAGTTCGTAAAAAAAAGGCTAAACATAAAAGACAAAACAAGATATACGTGTTTTCGGCGATGCGATGTTCTATGGCGGAAACAGGCGGCGAAATTCGAAGGTGCCACCACACACGACCGAGAAAGCGCAGCTTCAGTGACCGACGACAGCGGACTCAAGAATCGCGTGGCCGCCGGGTTACCTACCGAGCGCCAGCCTGGCTCCACGCTAGCTCTCTACTTGGGTGTTGTTTCAACTCTACGAGGGGTAGATGAGGAGGGCAAGCAGGGATGTCGTTTCTTTTCTTTTTTTGTTAGGGGAGAGCCAAACCAGCATCAAACGAGCGTCGCATTCTTTTTGTTTTGTTTAAACAACCCTTCTTTCTGTCTTTTTCTGCCTTCAATACTCTCAGTGTCTTCGTTCCCTTCATCTTCGACGTTCGAGACACGAAGGAGTAAGGTCTTGCATGGTAACACAGTGTTCCAGCAATATCACAAACAAAACGATAGTAATTGCTGCTCTTGTATACTAGGACGGAAATATATGCATAGAGTAATGCTCGCGATCAAAATTAACAAGATGACAAAGCTAAATTAAGCATACTCGTGTATTTATTCGCCTGCTCGTGTATCTAGAGCTTGATTCTCATTACCATGTTGCCCTGCAAAAATAGTTATTTCGAATAATTATTCGCGAGACAAAATCGAATTTGTAACCTTGTAAGGCGACTTTCCGGGGGAGGGGGGGGGGGGGGGGGGAAGGGGGCCGGTGTTTTGTCGCCCCCCCCCCCCCCCCCGGAAATGGAAAACTTTCCGCCTATGCACCAGGTTAATAACGGTGCATGCGTAGAACCCGCAGCTCCCGAAGACTAATACGCTTAATGGCTTGCAGGCAGCAATCACAATGATGATAATTCAGGGTGTCACAAAAAAAGAATTGCAGAGTTTTGTTTACCGCAAAAATAAACTAGGCATCGCCAAACGCTCATTCTCCGCCCAAAGGTAGCGCTTGAGGTCACAACCAGATGCCAAAGTTTCAGTCCGATCCGATACCTTATTCAAAAGTTATAAGTGATTTTCTGGAAGTTTCAATGGGAAACTGGCGCGACCGTGTGAACGATGATGATGATGATTTCTCTGACCGGTGGCGCCATCTTCAAGTAAACATGTGAAACATTCTGCAACGTGTAAATCCGTGGCGGCTCATGTTTTCGGCGTACGACCGATGTAAACAAGACGGCCGACGTAACATTTTCCTGTTGGAATTTCAAGAACTGCGAAGTTAGATAGAGTAAAAAGTATCTGAACGACCGTAAAGGTATGTGGCGTGTCTCCGTCATCTTGAACTTGACCGATCGTTCACGTTGTGTGCCGTCGAACCAAATCATATTGTCTGCTCGCGGTCGCCGCGGCAGCTAGTCTGCCCGCAGGTCGCAAAACTGCACGCGCAGTTTACAGCATTCACGATCGCTTACCATTGTGAGAAGTCCTCGAAATGATTTGGTTCAACCTCTCAAATGAAGCAGATTAACAGGATGGCAAATCACCTCCCGCTGTCCTAAGCCTAACACTCGGCTGGGTCGGCGAAGTCAGTCGCCAAACCGGCCGCCACCTTTTTTTCACCCGAGTCATGAACGGTGCTGGCTGCGTTGCGGTGACGACTCCAGCGGCCGGAATGGGAGAAACGAACGAGAAGAGCCTCCCGACGCCCCGAACGACTCGCGCGCGCATGCGCAGTGGCGTCGCCGATGCGTTCGAGGGTGAACGGTTCGTGTGGAAACGACCTGCGAAAAGTCCCTAATATCGCGTCCATTGAACCGTCCTATACAATATACACGCAATTCCGTCTATGCAAATGGTGGCACTAACCGGAACCTACAACAGAAGTCGGCACGAATGAACCCAGAGGGTGCACGCGACAGCTGTATCCCCTGGTGATCAGCTCGACAAACCCAAAACTGGATAGCGGAAGGTACCCGATCAAGCTACATTTCTCCATCGGCTGAGGCTCAAGACGTCTAAAATAAGCCGAGCACCAAACTAGAAAAACAAAAAAACAAAGAGGTGTTTCGACACGAGATAAACTCATGGCCGGCTAATTAAATCCGCCGTCTTCCAATGAGGGAGGGTCGCCGAGTGTGTTTGAACACATTTCACCTAGAAAACAGGGTTCTTGCCAGACATGTACACGTTACCCAAAAATAAGTAACTAAATAGCATTACTCGTTACTCGCTCAAAACGTAACTAAGTACGTTACTCTTTACCGATTCTCAAAAAGAACGCGTGAGTTACCTCAAAAGTAACGAGTTACTTTTCACGTTACTTTGACGACCAAATACACAACTGTTTTTGTTTCGTGGTTTATTGTTTTCCTCTTAGTAGTTGTTGCAGTTAAGCAGTAGCTGCCTCTCGAAGTTTTCATCAGTTATGATTCCCCGCTTCCTTGAAAATACATCTCTGGCTACGCCGAAGAGTCGTTCTACCGACGCGCTCCATGGAACGGCAGTGTTATGCCTCAGCTGGTGGATCTGGGATTGCTCTTGTGTTCTCCCTACTTCTAAAGTTCGAAGTTGACAATACATTATGTGCCTTCTTATGTTCCCAACCTCCGTGTTTACATTCGGGTCGTATACGGTCAGATCGGTCTACTGAGGTATCGGAAGCAAAAGAAGCAGAAGCAAGACAAAGGGACTGATGAAAAAAAAAAAAAAGTGGTCCGCTCACGCGCACTAGTGACAGCAGCGAAATGCCTTTTTCGACGCTCAAAGGCGTTTTAAAAAATGCCCCAGGCAGCTTGCGAAAAAAAAAAAAAGAAATAGTTCGTAAAAAAAAGGCTAAACATAAAGACAAAACAACATATACGTCTTTTCGGCGATGCGATGTTCTATGGCGGCAACAGACGGCGAAATTCGAAGGCGCCACCAGGCACGACCGAGAAAGCGCAGCTTCAGTGACCGACGACAGCGGACTCAAGAATCGCGTGGCCGCCGGGTTACCTACCGAGCGCCAGCCTGGCTCCACGCTAGCTCTCTACTTGGGTGTTGTTTCAACTCTACGAGGGGTAGATGAGGAGGGCAAGCAGGGATGTCGTTTCTTTTCTTTTTTTGTTAGGGGAGAGCCAAACCAGCATCAAACGAGCGTCGCATTCTTTTTGTTTTGTTTAAACAACCCTTCTTTCTGTCTTTCTCTGCCTTCAATACTCTCACTGTCTTCGTTCCCTTCATCTTCGACGTTCGAGACACGAAGGAGTAAGGTGGGGAGCTTGCATGGTATAATACACTGTTCCAGCAATATCACAAACAAAACGATAGTAATTGCTGCTCTTGTATACTAGGACGGAAATATATGCATAGAGTAATGTTCGCGATCAAAATTAACAAGATGACAAAGCTAAATTAAGCATACTCGCGTATTTATTCGCCTGCTCGTGTATCTAGAGCTTGATTCTCATTACCATGTTGCCCTGCAAAAATAGTTATTTCGAATAATTATTCGCGAGACAAAATCGAATTTGTAACCTTGTAAGGCGACTTTCCGGGGGGAGGGGGGGGGGGGGGGGGAAGGGGCCGGTGTTTTGTCGCCCCCCCCCCCCCCCCCCGGAAATTGAAAACTTTCCGCCTATGCACCAGGTTAATAACGGTGCATGCGTAGAACCCACAGCTCCCGAAGGCTAACACGCTTAATGGCTTGCAGGCAGCAATCACAATGATGATAATTCAGGGTGTCACAAAAAAAGAATTGCAGAGTTTTGTTTACCGCAAAAATAAACTAGGCATCGCCAAACGCTCATTCTCCGCCCAAAGGTAGCGCTAGAGGTCACAACCAGATGCCAAAGCTTCAGCCCGATCCGATACCTTATTCAAAAGTTATAAGTGATTTTCTGGAAGTTTCAATGGGAAAATGGCGGCCGACGGGAGTTTTCGAATACATGGGGCTCTACGGCACTAGAAACCGAGAACGGGCAAAAATGGGCTCCATTTTCCCATTGAAATTTTCAGAAAATCACTTATAACTTTTGATTAAGTTATCGGATCGGGCTGAAACTTTGGCATCTGGTTGTGACCTCTAGCGCTACCTTTGGGCGGAGAATGAGCGTTCGGCAATGCCAATGCCGCTATACCTAGTTGATTTTTGCGGTGAAAAAAAAAAAAAAAACTGTAATTTGTTTTGGTGACACCCTGTAGTAACGATACTAATCCCAAGGTGTGGCGAATCTCGCAGCCAATGAGAGTGTGGCATTAATCAACTGGGAAAGCCTTGGAACCAGTCACTATGAAAGAAACACGAACCTTATAACATGAACCCCGTGTCTCTTATAGCTTTCGGTGAATACTGTTGCGATAAAAAAAGTGCACGTCCATATACCAACTGAACAGCGCGGTGTCAAGTGCAGTTTGGTGACACATTCCAATGCTCAACTTACTTCTGAGGGTAAAAAAATGATAACGTCGCTATAGCACCGCAGATACGTGAAATCAATGCGTAACTACAACTATTATACTAAATAGAAAAAACTAAAATATAGGGCATGATGAAACAGAGTAAATAACACCAATTAAAATATATATATTTGATTTAAATTCAGATTTATTTGATTTAAATCAAATTTCATGATTTATATCACTTCAGCTAGAAAATAGTGACTTTTTAATACTAGATGTGTTTTTTTTTTTTTGTTAATGACTGCCCGATAAAAGCTTTTTCCTAGTCGATCACTTTTTGATTTGCCCATGGAAAGCAGACACTGATACACGTTAAATAAAAAACATTTCCGCTTTGCTTAGGGGGGGGGGGGGGAGGAAGGGCATTAATTTAGAGATTTATAGCCAAATCGGTGCGATTTAAGTTCTGTCATTATTTAACTCCCGAATAAATCATCTTGATTTTGATTCTCCATCCTGGGCACAAATAAAGTTTTGCAAGTTGCCGAATAATAATAGAAGCCGAATGCAGACAGGTGATCGCTCAGTGTATTAAAAAAATAAAAAATAAGATATTTTTCTAACGACTACCTTTGCATTTCCGTAAGGCGAAGCCGCTGCTACGAACAAGACCAAATATGCAAATTCGCTTTCGCTTAGTCCGTTCAGAGATTTGCGTCGGGCCCACCGTCTCTTACCTAGACATTCTTCCGAAGTTTTATAATTACCAGGGGATAAAAAAAACAAAACAAAAAAACATGAATATATGAACGCATTCTCAGTGGAATTATTGCTATTAAGCGAGCATTGCAAAAAAGTTGGTGGGAAAAATGCTGGTACATATGTCGCACAGTGGCGGCGTACTCGCCGAGCGTCTTTCTAGACCTCAACTGCGTGCGGATGGCCCTTCGCTTCTTCTTCTTCGTACTCCTCAAGTACTGCTCACATGCAGCCGCGAAAGCAGTCAGCCGAGTCATGTTGACGGTTCTTGCATTGCTGACGTACCTTACCACACAAAGGTTCATTAATGCTCAGCAATTCCAGCTTCGTACGTGGGATCCACACAAGATGCCATCACGAAAGCAAAGGAATGAAGACGGCGCGGCGCAACCAGCGCACCGATCCCACAGATTAATTTTCATTGGACACCAGCTCGGGACCAAAGCTGCATTTGATTGGTCGTCACTTCACCGCCAGAGTGCGCTCGTGCCTGCGTGCGCCTAACGTGCGCCCGTGCGCGTTCGCCCGAAGCTTCACCGTCCAAACCAAACCGCACGATTCTGACTCAGAAGGCGCGCCCGGAAACAGCAAAAACGACGCGAAATGCGTCACATCCGGAGGCGCACGACCTACACGCGCAAAAAGAAGCTTTGGTTTGGAGCGCGCTTAAGGAGCTTCGCCCCTAATAATAATAATAAAAAAAGAGCAGACACTTGTTAAAATTATGGAGGCATCGAGGAGAAGATTGATCATCACCGAGAACTGTATTCGGAACTATGCTGGAAAAAGTGCCATAGATAAAATGCTCTTTACTACTAGAGATTCAGATTTCTTGACTTCTTTTTTAGGATAACATAAATGAATAAATTATCCGAGTCAGAGCAGAAAAACAAGACAAACCCGTCATGCCTTCGTTTTTTGACTAAAAAAAAAAAAAAGCGTACGTGTTGTTATGCATAAGTAAAAGAGAATATATCCTCCTTCATGTGAAATTCTGAAATCCCCGTACTTTAAGGACGAGCATTCATAAGGTATGCGACGAATTCACAGCGACGCAACAACAGTCAAAATTTTGGAGCGTTAAAGACTATTATAATCATGCAGGTGTCTTTATCTTCGGTTATTCACGCTTTTCTTTTATGTTTATGTATTCAAAAACAACATACAACCAAACACGCGCAAAAAAAAAAAAAAAACATTTAACGCTGAATGCCTCCCTAACATACTTTTGCATTTTCAAAAACACAGAAACAAAAGGAAGGAAAGGCAGATGCTATCTAAAACAAAAACTTCCAAGTGTATTCAGAAAGAAAGAGAGAAAACACACACACACATACACACACAGACACAGCACACACAGACACACGCACGCACACACAAACACACACACACAGTTTCGGTAACCCACAGTGAAAACAACGAACGAGGTATGCAGCACGTGGGTGTTTGATCGTGTGTATGTGTTTGTGAATGCATGCGTGCGTCTAGTGTGTGTGTGTGTGTTTATGTTCGTCTATGTATATTTATACGCGATAGTGCCTAAGTCTCGTTGCCGCAGGAAGCCAGCGGCCCTCCACTGGTTCGGCGCCTTCATAAATATTAGATGCGGATTAATGCAGCCCGGGGGTTGGGCGCCTGGTTGCATCTTCCTTAGGGTGGCCGCCACCACCCTATAGCGTCTTGCTTTTTCCTCTTTTGCGCGTCTTCCGCATGTCTATCTTGCGCCCAGAAGGTATAGGTTCCCAAAGTTAGGGATGCTTCCCAAACAAGGATGGCGCTGCTTACCTAACCGCGAAGGGTTTGGGTTAGTGCACCCAGATCGGAAGTCACTTGTTGCTGGCATTCATTGCCTCAGAGTTGCAAAGCGATGAATAGCACTTTATTTTCTTTCTAACCTCCCTATGCGGGATCCATAGGTCTTACCCTATGATTTAGTTAAAGGGGCAGTGCAACGATTTTCAGACTTTGGCCAATTAACTGCGGAAATTAATCTGCGTCACCTATGGAACGAAAAACCGAAAACCGCATTTTCTTACGAGCGCTAGCTCTTATTAAAAAAAAAAAAAGAAACAAATCGAAGGTCGAAGTGCCTCTCAACTCTCCACGCCGACTTTCGAGTGACGTACTCTGGGGGTTCACGTGGTTTCCCCTTGGGCCCTCTCTTCAGAGACCCCAGCCGCTTCCTCCGCGATTGTCGACTTTCAAAGGATTAGCCTCGTCGAAGGTCGCGGCGAGCGATGGACACAAAGGACGGTTGGCCACGGGGCTGACGACGAGTGTAGCAGCGGAGGGGGACAGGGTTTGTTGACTTCCGCGTACCCCCAGAGACGCTGTCATTTTAGTTCCCGTAGCCACCACAGGCGGCTGGAGATCGGCAAATATTTCGTTTTTTGTCTTGCGATTACGCAGCAGAATAGCAGTTTTTCGGGGAAAGGTGACGCGTTTTTGGTCACTTGGGCTTGGATAAACAATATATAAAATGCAAACTGGCAATTCTTTCAACATTAAAACCGTTGCACCGCCCCTTTAAGAAGCACCCCACAGATACAGTTCTACGTGTCGGTCCTGTAATGGACTTAACGCCGGATTAACTCTCCCGTGATTCCTAGCTCTGAACCAGTTTGGTGACAGTGCGGGAATTTCTTCCTGCGGGTAACTCACCCGCACGAGGGTCTTCAAGGTCATGTGACCGGCTCCGTTAGGAAAAAAAAAGTGTACCTAAGAGTTCCAATCTATTCCGCTAAGCAGAAGTTAAGCCTAGCTTGTCGTACGCTTTAATTCTCCCTTAACACGAACTTCCCAGAAATAACGTTTACATGCCGCTTTTAATATACACGAACGCGGTTCATTTCACTTAGATATTAAACTTCTTCGCTCTTTTTGTACGCGGAAAGTCGAACTTTAATAATCCAAGCGAGGACGGACGTAACCGATTACCCTCATTACGGACTTAATTCAGACTGTAACGATATGCGCCTTTAAACCGCAGTCCCACTGCGCGTATATCGTACAAAAGACGCGGACGTTCTCCGCAGACACGATAACAGAAATATCCGCGGACACGGCTTGAGCATTGTCAGCAGACGGTTTTTGTACGAGCAACGTGACAGGACCGAGTCATAAAAGGAAGAAACACGCCTCGGACAATGTCCGCGGACATTCTTTCGTTCTGATGGAGTAGCAGTGTGGCCGCGGATTTTGTTCCTCGTCTCCGCGGAGACGGTCACGTGACATCAAAATCCCTCTTGCGGGTGAGTTTAAAGCGTCGTAAGAGACACCCGGGTTGATCAGCGTATAACCGGCCAGCTGAAGCATGAGCTGTCACGAACGATCCCTAACGAAAGTCGCGGCAAATTCAATTGGAAGATTTGGAGCGATCGAAAATCGCTCCACGCTCGCGCGTTCAGAGCAGCGAATGCTATGTGCGCAGAGAAAGTGAGTGAGAGGAGAAGGCGAGACGCCAAGGGAGAGCGCGAGGGGGGACTTCAGAACGCCGAGCTCTGATTGGAGAGATTAGTGGGTAGACCTGAAGCTATAGCAGCCTTTGTTTCCACTGCACTCGTCGAACGCGTGCAGAAGGCGGAACGCAGGCGTCTGGCTTTCGCATTCGAACGGGTTAATATGAAGTATTACTTCTGGCGCAATATAAAGTATTAGTATTACGCCAGAAGTATTACGGAACGCCAGAAGTATTACTTCACATTAGTGAAGTAATACTTCACTAATGTTTTCTGAACTATCTGGCGTTCCGCAATGACAACCCCCTTCCCCCTTTCCCCCAGTGTGATCGAACTGCAGGCTTGTAAGAATTCTACGCGTATATTGCGACAACAACAGCAACAACAACAACAACAACAACAACAACAACAACAACAACAACAACAACAACAACAACAACAACAACAACATCGATAAGAATAGTATTTTAGTCACCGCGGGTGGGGCCTCACCCCTAACACCGCGGTCACACAACTAATGCATTCGTACAAAGTACTCCGAGGCATGTTTCTTCCCTGTACCACAAACCGGTCACATTAAAAAAAAAAAATGCTTTTAGAAATACACGAAATATGCAAATATGCACGAAGAAAAACGCGCTTCCAACTTTCGCGAGGCCTGTATCCGCTGCAGATAATTTTTAGAGCCCATCGCTAAAATTAGCGAAGTGAAAAAAAAAAAAAAAAAAACGCACCCAAAAAGCTTTGCAACGTTCAAATTTCAAGGGAATTTGTTTACATCTTTGTACTGAAACTTGAATATTCTTCAAAATTTCACAAAAAAAAAAAAAAAGAAATCATCCGCAAGAATGCGTTTTCGGCAAAGGCTTTAACTCCCTACGCCAGGGCGCAGGTTTTTGCGCCTCATTTCGCAGCGTGCCGCGATAGCACCCATGGTTCTAGATCCCGACATCGATACCGATAACAGTTTTAGTTGCCTTTCGATTAGGGCTGATTCTTATAGCGAAGCTCGGGCAAGAGCCTCGAACGGGTCTACCGAACAAGCAGGCTATAACGAACACCGACACGAGACAGACACCGCGGAGTCCCTTCGGTGGGAGGCCGAGTCTCGGCGTTCGCCTTTCTGGTCCAATTAGATTTCCAATCTTGGTACCACATAGGCCCGCGCCGCCTAGCTCCCAATCCCATTACTGCGCGCGAGTGCCCGCGAATCTTAATGCTTTTTATTTCTTCTTCTTCTCGCTACCGAGTGCTGTCGTCTTTCTCAAGCAGGTAATGTTGTGCCGCTTAAAGTGACCCATTCGGTTGCAACGTGAGCACTTTCTGAACCCTTCTTTCTGTGGTCTTTCAGACGTTGCCTTCGAGGCTACGTGGATGCCCACCTGGTGTCACTGCGAGCGCAACATCGACGCTCCTTTAAATGCCTCACAATTTATTGTCCCGGTGCGTGCAGTCGTTTTTTGTTTGGAAGGTCGCGGTTTAGAGTGGACTGGACTGGTTTCGTAAGGACGATGCGCGGTTTCCGCCCGGAGGTGGCACAGCGTACGTGACAGCGTAAAACCGAGGCCCAGCGACGAGGCCGCTTGCGCAAAACCGCCGACGCCCGGGAGGGAAGATTTGGTCTTCGGCATAAATCGGTTGGTGAACGTATTGAGCAAAGATTTTGTACAGAGTCGGCTGAAGAACGTGCATTAATGGTATAAAAATTTCCCTGAACAAACTTACTCGAGTAAAAAGTTAGAAATCGAGAACTTGAAAATCACACCTACGGCGTCCGTCCGCTAACGAAATGTGTCTGACTGGCGCAACAGCCGACAGATGGCGGCACGTAAGATCGCAGGCGGACACGACGGGCTCTTTGCCAGATCTCGGCAATAGCAGACGACGTTTCGAGCCAGAAGCGGTGGGCTCTTTTTCTGCGCCAATTGTCAGTGCATGATTTTTTTATTATACCAATAAAATATGAAATAAAATGGAGATAAAACAAGGAAAACAAAACAGATGTGTTGTCCCGTTTTCTTCGAGAATAATATTCGGCTACATGTCGTCGTCTGCTCTACACTCTCTGGTCATTGCCGCGTCCCTTTTCTTGTACGAAACTTTCATTCGTCCTGTTCTAGAGTGCAAGTCATCTTCACGGTGCGCTTCGCTCCCAACGAGCGAGCGAAGGTTCAGAGGACGAAAGAGGTTCGCCGACGTTTTCGGGCGGAGTTTCGGCGGCGACCTCCGGACTCCCATAGAATATATATACGCTGGGTGAGGCACCTCAACGAGGAGGAAAACCCCCAAAACAAGCCACTGACCACAATGGTGTCATCATCGAAGCTGACGCTGAAAAATGCGGTACTCCTTGCCTTCACTGCCGAACCCCCACCTGTCGACGGGGAGAGCACTGCCGACATCTATCGGCTAGTCCGCCAATCAGGCGCGCCTTTGGTAAGCAGACGGCCGCCGTAGGTAGGGATTTCAGGTTTTTCATTTCTAACTTTTTACACAGGTAAGTTTGTTCATTGAAAGTTTTATACCCTCAATGCTCGTTCTTCGGCCACTTCTGTGCAAAATATTAGCTTGCTACGATCAGAAATCAATTTATGCCGTTCCTTCAAACAACCATCGACCCCTTTACTTCAAAAGCTGTACATTTACGGCGTTCGCGGTATCGCACTAGAGTTAATTAAATGTTAGCTCCGTTATCGCTGCCAGTGTGTAGAAATCAATAAAAACGAATCCGACCTCAAATCACAAGCACCCGGCAGCGTCCGCAGGGGAGTATATTAGGACCGCTTCTCTTTAATTTGCGCAATAATGACATTGTAAATATTGATAATGATGTAAGTTTTATCATCTATGCTGGTGATTCCAGCGTATACCTTTCTCAGGAGTTGACAGTGACCAGATTGTAAAGAGGAAATCAATTTCCGAGTCAGCTATATGCTTGAACTGTTTCAACCTTGCAAATGAACACTAATTCAACAAGGGCAGACTTTTAAGATCACGACATTCAGTTTGTTTCCTATACGTCTATGATTTCTCCTGGTACGCATAAAATTGATATAGTAGAAAGCGTAAAAGTGGTAGGAACCATTTTTAACGGTACATGCTATGCCGCGAGACGGTACGATATTTACACGTAAGAAACGCTCAATAGTTGTAGGTATTATGTTCGAATATCGCCATATAATCACACCTTTCATGCTTCTTCTTATGATTACTGTTTTTACTCTCATTAAATTTATCGTCTTGTCAGTATGAGGAACTGCACGACCTTTACAAATCTTAATAGTATGCATACTCTACAAAAAAGCAGTTCGTATAATATGCCATACTGCATACCATGCCCTTAGAAGGCCGTTACTTAATAAGCTTAATATTGTCACGAATGACAAGTGATGAGGCGATAATAACCGAAGAAACTAAGCGTTTCATGGGGCAAACTTGTGTTTAAAAATAAAAAGGGAACATAAGAAAGCAGAGTGCCGCGGGCGTCGAAGTCGGCGTGACAGCAGAGTCGAACGCTGGGGCGAAACTGACTGAGGATCCCCATGCGGAGCCCCTTATGTACACGCGTCGGCTTCTGGAACAATCGGCCTAAAACAGGTGTTTCGAATTTACCCGAACATCACATTAGAGTCATCGCGCTCTCCTTCCACGTTTTCTGCGTGGAAGGAGAGCGCGATAACCGTTAGGCCACGGCCGCGCTGCCAACTTGGCCAGCTGTCGGGCGCGGCAATATGACATGAATTCCAAGTCTCTATAACTATTAATTTTTTCCTCACGTACCACGGAATGTCTCTTAGTCCTAATGAAAATGTATTGATATGAATATTTAGTCTTACGAATATGGAGGTTCTTCTATAACACTCGCTGTGCAGACACGCGGTTTGTGCCGCGCACTCTAGAACAAAACTACAGTACCCGGATGTTAAGATAGATAGTACCCCCATTCTTAACGTTCGAATGAACTAAATATAAATATTCTTAAGGAAACTAGAAACAAAAGCGCGTTTCTTTTTTGTCAATGAGTTTTCTATAATGTATTGTGAACAGCTGAAACTTAAACATTTTTCTAAATTAACAACTCCGTACTTTTTCTTTGTACATTTATGTGTGTGTGTGTGTGTGCGTGTGTGTGCGTGCGTGCGCGCGTGTGTGTGTGTGTGTGTGTGTGTGTGTGTTTAGTGTCATTTTATAGAATGCCGTGCATATTTAGGCTGTTTCTTCGCCGCTGCGGGAGACACAGAGGCTTTATCATGCAGCACCCGAGTTTTGTATCTCCCTGCCTCCCCTCTCCGAATGAAGAAAAAATATTAAAAACAAATAATTTACATTTGGGCGCGGGACAGGGTTCTACGAACGATGACGCAATGAGCTGGCCTTAATTTTTTTCTAGGTTCCATTGCACACACACACACAGACACACACAAACACATGAAGAGACAGACAGCACGGTATATATGTGGGCCCGACTTTGGGGGCTATGCATTATTGCTTTGTCCCCCACCGCGACGCGCCGTACTCATTAAACATTAACGCTGCAGACTGATTAAGCAAATGAGATCTTCCCTGCGCTCGACCAAATTAGTGTGCCCCCTTCGCGCCCCTTATTTTTTTCCGGCGACAGAGAGCAGGGTCGGATAACCCGCTCGCCCATTATCCGTTAGCCGTGACGGCCATATAAGGATTTCAATCAGCGACTTTCGACAAATGACGGTGCTCATTCGCGCGAACCTATCGAGCCTTGACGCGGCGTTACATAAAGCAGGCGTCGCCGTGACCCGAAGTCGACTGGATTCGTAAATAGCGCGCGTCCCTGGTTTTGAGAGGCACGTCAGTGTTGCCCGATCTGCGCTGAGCTGTGGAATTTCTCGTCAGTGGGCTGTGGCAGCCTGCGTAGGCGCGCTTCCGGACGCTGGTGGAGGATAAATTGCCGCGTTCTATTCTTTATTTTGTGTTCTATGGCGAATAGAATTTCTCGGCGTTTTTATGAATGCATTGTACTATTTTTGGGAACCAAAACAAAGAAATGAAAGCTGTTTTTATGATTCCGTGTGCGACAGAACAAACGCAACTGGAATGTTTGTTTCATTTTATGTTGATCTTTTTACGGCACCATACACTCAGCCGTGTCAATCTACAAAGGCCTTAACTGTCGAAAATATTTGACCACACAGGATATCAGAACTGCATGGGTATTCCCCGCCCACGACATGAAATTGACCTTTTTCATAGTTTGGCCACGATCGTGGCGCGCCCTCGCGGGAATCGCTCGAAACACTTTTGGGGGCTCCGGGACCGTCTCTCCGTCGTCCGCGCCAGGCCTGGCGTGTCTCCCGGTTCATGTCTTTGCGTGTGTTCTCTGGTGGCGTTGTTCCGTCTTTCACAATTCTGAACGTGTATTTCTGTCCTCGTTTCGCGTGCATATTTTCTTCGAAATGGCTGAGGGCGACCTGAGGCCCTGATCTGAACACTTGGCGAAAAAGTCGGCGAGAAATACGGCAGCTGTGATTGGCAGGTGCCAGAGTCAAGTGCGACATCGGCCAATCGCAGCCGCCGATTTTCTCGCCGACTTTTTCGCCAAGTGTCCAGATTAGGGCCCCTGGAGGATTAACAAAAGTCACTGTTTATGATATAGAGGATCTCGTTCGTTTTTATACCTTCAAGGATGGACAGACCGCCGACGTCGCATCGGTTCACCATCGACTCGGAGTCACTTAATCGTCACTTCGGTGTCGCGTCTTTTCAAGCAACTAAAGAAGGAGTCTGCTTTCAAGGCAGAGTCGCAGAGTGTTATGTGAGGAAAGTAATGGTGACCAGTTTCGATACCGACTCAACCATTCCCCTTTTGCGGAGCTTGTGAGCTCCATTTATGAGGCCAGGCTCCTACAAACAGCTGATTTTGCTCTCCTTGATCGCTTAAATAAGTTATTGAAGCTTATTGCGTCCGTCACTTGGCCGTCCCGTGTACCGCGCGAGCGCGCGGAATATCGCCGTATTCGGGAATGTCTAAACAAACTCGGACGGTGTGAAATCCGGGCGGTCTTGATATTGCTAAGGCTTGCCTGCACCGTCAAAAAGTAAGGAACGGTAAGTTAGAAACAATCTCTCTTCAAATTCGGTCCGTTTGCGAACCTTCGACAAAGTGGGTCTAGCAAACAGGGGAGTTTACGGTTGGTTGCCAAGGCATTTCATCGTGGTTCTGTCTCCGTAAGGCTTAAATTCGTTTCGCACGCTTTAAATGCTGTGCCAGTGACTGATATCTTTTGTGTTTTCTCTTCACTTTTAACGTGGCAAGACGTGAATGTGTATAGCGCACGCTTGAAGAACGGAAAGCTTTATCTTGTTATTCTTTACTTGAGAACCGGCTATGGCATGATTACGTCACACAACCGCGTGTGCACATTTACTGTTAACGGAAATATAGTCAGAGTGCATGCGAGCTGGTGTGAGTTGAACATGATGGTAAACTTGATATACGAATACATGGAAGGAGAGAACATTGAGGACAGGGCGGAAACATGACTTCTTTCAAGAAGTGCTTCCTTGATGTTTTATCCCTTCATGTATTCGTATCTATTCATCAACACACTTGTTTTCAGTTATTAAACCTGAGACTGGGGTAGCAAAATGAAAACGCAAAGGAAGAACATGCAACGTCTCAAGAGACGTTGCCTGTTCTTTTTCTGTCTCCTTTTACTTTTTCGTTTTCCTAACCAATTTCAGGTTTGCCATCATGTTCACATTTACTGTATTTTAGTTAAAAGCAGAATGTCCCGCCATCACACTGATGACCCAGCCACCCAACACGGAAGATTCGCGTCCTAGGCTTTTGAAATCAGAGCAAAAAGGGCGGGGTGTTTGACATCGCGGGTGCTTTCGTGCACCACCCGCAAAAGGCTGCTGAAACTCTATAAAATCTTGCGTTTGAACCATTTTTGCTGTTATTTGTGCAACCTATAGCTGCATGGTGGTGAGGCATGACGACTATCAAGCTTAGCCGCGAGAAAAGCGGAGGAGTCGAGCCTAACTAGGCACTGTCCGAGCGACCGAGCGGACGAGAGAGCCTCCAAAAATGGCGACTTTCCCTTTCCTCCCCTCTCCCAGAGTCGGCGCATGCGCCTAGCGATCTCTGAAAAAGGACGAGTCTCATCAATCGAACAACATATATTGTACGTACCGCACTGTGCCGCGTTATCCGAACAGGATTTGAGAAATGTCTCAAATAACACAGCATATCCAATATACAGTGTCGACGATAGTCACTTCACGACGATCGGACGGAATCCGGCGTGTTTTGTGGCCCGTTTTGAAGAGAGCTGCTTTTTTGCACAGTTTCAAAGCAAATGAACGAACGTGTCTATTCTGTCCCCACACCCCGGACCAACCCTATCAGCTATTTTTCGCGAAGACCCGGAACATAGCCGGGAAGGCTTTTTGGAGATTATCTCAACGGAAATAATCCTCCAAGAACGTCGAACTGCCCGCGTCGGGGGCTGCTTGACGTTCGCTCTCTTCGTTCGTTTCCTGCGAAGGTCGAGCAGGCTACGAGCCCTGGTATTCCCTGGTTCTCACAGTGGAAGATAATACACAAAGGGTACGCATCCGAAACAGGCAAATAAAGTAAAAACTTCCAAGAAAAGCTGGCGAATTCCGAGTGCACAATGCAGCTGGGGAGTCACGTTGACCGGGTTTCCACAGCTCAGGCAGGTGGCAGAAATTTCTGGCTGATAGGGGTCGCTCGGTTCACAAAATGGCGGCGGCCAGAGAGCTCTTTTTGCAAAGGTCTATAACTATTAAACTTTTCCTCACGTACCACTGAATCTCTTAGTCCTAATGAAAATGTATTGATATGAATATTTAGCCTTACGAATATGGAGGTTCTTCTATAACACTCGCTGTGCAGACACGCGGTTAGTGCCGCGCACTCTAGAACAAAACTACAGTACCCGGATGTTAAGATAGATAGTACCCCCATTCTTAACGTTCCAATGAACTAAATATAAATATTTTGAAGGAAACTAGAAACAAAAGTGCGTTTCTTATTTGTCAATGAGTTTTCTATAATGTATTGTGAACAGCTGAAACTTAAACATTTTTCTAAATTAACAACTCCGTACTTTTTCTTTGTACATTTATGTGTGTGTGTGTGTGCGTGTGTGCGTGCGTGTGCGTGTGTGTGTGTGTGTGTGTGTGTTTGTGTGTGTTTAGTGTCATTTTATAGAATGCCGTGCATATTTAGGCTGTTTCTCCGCCGCTGCGGGAGACACAGAGGCTTTATCATGCAGCACCCGAGTTTTGTATCTCCCTGCCTCCCCTCTCCAAATGAAGAAAAAATATTAAAAACAAATAATTTACATTTGGGCGCGGGACAGGGTTCTACTAACGATGACGCAATGAGCTGGCCTTAATTTTTTTCTAGGTTCCATTGCACAAACACATGAAGAGACAGACAGCACGGTATATATGTGGGCCCGACTTTGGGGGCTATGCATTATTGCTTTGTCCCCCACCGCGGCGCGCCGTACTCATTAAACATTAACGCTGCAGACTGATTAAGCAAATGAGATCTTCCCTGCGCTCGACCAAATTAGTGTGTCCCCCTCGCGCCCCTTATTTTTTTCCGACGACAGAGAGCTGGGTCGGATAACCCGCTCGCCCATTATCCGTTAGCCGTGACGGCCATATAAGGATTTCAATCAGCGACTTTCGACAAATGACGGTGCTCATTCGCGCGAACCTATCGAGCCTCGACGCGGCGTTACATAAAGCAGGCGTCGCCGTGACCCGAAGTCGACTGGATTCGTAAATATGTTCGCTGTATCCGGAATTCACTATATCTCTAATTCGTTATATCTCGAATTCTTCATAACTGAACTTCGTAAAAAAAAAAAAAAAAGAAGTTAATTATTGCGCAATAAAAGAGCCAAATAAGGGGGGACAGAGTAAATATGACGAGATCTACACAATGTCATTAAGTCGCACACATTAAACGTATATTTTCGGTGCTTTTATGGCGCGTTCACACCGGACGCGGATCCGCAAACGCGAAGCGTATCCGCGCGTTCTCAACCGCAAAGCGGCTAGAATCGAGCGGTTGGAGCGCGTTTTAGCCAACCGCTTCGGGACCGATCTCTCGCAACCGCTTTCACGAACCGCAAAGCGGCAACCAATCACAACGCGACGCTGACGTGACGTCAGTGGCTTTCGAAGTAAGGTGGCACCTGTCGCTGGTGAGGCGTTCAAGGCGCTGTAGTCCTAGCGGTACAGCAGACCAATCAAAGGAGAAACGTGATGCTCATGTCCGTCCCTTGAATCCGCCGCGAAAAGAATTGACTCGTAATCTTAACTGGCTTCGCACCGGAGATTCGGTTCGGGTAAGAGTTCGTTTTATTATTCCGGGTGCCACAGCCCGAAGCTCGCTGCCTTGTTACCCTCGGCCCGTAGAACGTCGAAGCCCGCCCCTGGTTGACCGAAATGTCAGCTTTTGTGACTCAGACGGTCGCGCGAACTATTGAAGGCTTTCGACACCGTGCATGACCACCACGAAGGCCGATTGAGACGTCGCGGGACTGATTGCGTAGCCAACGCACTACCACGGAGTCGGCAGGGTACTTGCGCTAGCTCGACCTGTAAAGTTTACTACTAACAAAAGAAATAAAGGGAACATACTCAAGGAATAAAGTGTACGTACCAGACGTTGCAGAGGTAATCCATACTGCGTTTATTAGAGCTTAATATCAAACAAACAGTAGACTCGATCGACGTGCGAGTGACGAGAGGTGAGTCCGCCACCAACGAAGCCACGACCGGCCAGCATCGGCTCCCCCGCACCACGGTTCACCCCACCACTTTTATCTTCAAAAATGATAAGAGCGAACAACGAGGGGGGAAAACTGGCACTCTATCCCGAAAACAAGGTCGGCCTACTCATGCGGGAAGGGTTCACTTCGACGAAAAGGTCGGGGGCATCCTCATATGAGTCAGCAAGGCGCGCCTAGCTGGGCTTTGCTTGTGGGCGAAGTCGAAGGAATCGCAGGCAAGTTTCGCGGGTCCATGTCTCTTTTTTTTACTGGCTGAACTCGTGATGCGTGCGAACCTCCCGAAGAAAAATCTTCAGAGTACCAAAGCAGCAAACTTTTGGCTTTGGATTAAAGTGGATTTTGGATTGTTTAACAGGGTTGCCAAACGCAAGTCTCAAAAGATCACGCGTGATCGCCGAGAAACCGCCAACCGCCTCTCCGTGTGTCTGAACGGGGTCGCTCGCGAACCGCATCCGCAACCGCTTCGCGAACGCGGATCCACTTCCAGTGTGAATGCGCCATTAGTGCGCATTGAACCAAATAGCCCGACTCACCATTTTCCTATGGTTTTTGGTGCGCTCTCAAACCGGGTTAAAGAGATGCCCCAAGTTATCTTGCTTTTTGAAGGTAATACACTTTTGTTATCGCATATCACACAGGCGAAAAAGTAAAAGCCGAGTCACCCAAGCCGTCTAGACGCGTGCGCTGGCGTCTGACATTGAGCAAAAGAAATCTACTGCGCATTCCACAGTCCAATAATAGACAAACAATGGCAGCGCGTGGAAGAGGATTGTTAGAAAGGGTCTACATCCGCATTAAATCCGTGCTTCGTTTAATTAGTGTCGCTTACAGGAAGACTTATACACGGTACTCATTACGAGTAATGAAAATACTTGTAATCAATCCCTCTTTGGAATCATTTTGTAATCATTGGAATACATTTATTACGAAGTAGTCGCAAGAGTCATCTGATTACTTTTGGATGTAGTGAAATTACTTGCAACCGTTATTATCCCACCCCGCCCCCTTTCTGAACCAAATTTCCTTTATACTACAGGTTTCCTACCAAAGGAATCCTCGAAGCGAGTCTCCGACAGAACAATGGTTTCCCAAAATCGGGGAATTGAGAATGAATGTAGGTTTTAATTTGGTGATTCTAATCCAATAATGGACAAGGACGAAAAAACCCGTTTTCAAACCGGCAGAACAAAACAAAAAAATATCTGTTGTTTTGGTAACGTTACGTAATCGGAAAAAGTAACAGTTTACTCTTTCAAGTAAAGGCCAATTACCTTTCTTCTCAAGTAATCCAGTAATCTAATTTAACACTTTTTAACCGAGAGTAATAGTAATCCATTACTTTTTTTTCGAGGAACGTGTACAAGACTGCTTGTAGGTCAAGGAACGCCAAGCGTTGCCTCTAATGTTCGTACGCGCTTCTCGCTACGTAATTTCTTTTTGGGTGTTTGTATCTGCTAATGCCAGATACAGTACACGTCGGCGGAGGAGCGATTCCAATTAGGTGCACAGGAATCGCGTGTACGCCCCTAGTTTCTTAAAGGCCGACGACCAGTTCGCTCGTTCCACTTTTTCCTCGCTTCCACCTCTCCCCCCTTCTATCCTGTCCACCGTTGCCTGTTTCCTCCTCCCCCGTGATAAGGAGGATCTTCTGCCTTGCAGAATCTCGAGTCTGGTCGTCGGCCTTTCAGCTGTCGTTGACTACGGTAAATGTCAGGTGCAGTTTTTGTTGGCGTGATATACGTTTTGATCGGGAACACGCGGTGATTATCGAAAGTTGACAGCGGCCTTAATGTCCCAAAGATCTATCATGCGCGAAATGCAGCGTATATGGGGAAGCGATCGTTTAAATTTGTTTAGAAGGCATTTAACCGTTGTTTCGGGGGAAGTGAAGAACCTTTATATATCTATATCTATCTATCTATCTATCTATCTATCTATCTATCTATCTATCTATCTATCTATCTATCTATCTATTTTTACTAATTTCCTCGCTACACCTAACGGGAGAAACTGACTTGGTACAAAGGTCAGGGGACGTCAATTTTCCAGTTAAATTTAACGGGAAACTAAATTGTCTTGACAAGAAAATTGATGTCGCGTGACGTAAGGTCACGTGACATCAATTTCCCCGTCAAATTTAGCGGGGAAGCTGAATTGGTGTATAGGTCACGTGACGTCAATTTCCTCGCGATATTTAGAAGGAAATGTGCGGACGGACAACATTGAGGAATTGGGGGGAGGGGGGGGGGAGGTTCCGTTGAAAAGCCTTTCATGATTTAATAATAATTTATGAGATTCGCCCACACGGCGAGCAAGTGTTCCAAAATGCGCCTTTGATGCATCGGCACGCAAGGAGGGGCACGCCAATCAAAGGTCAACATAGAGAACGTGCCGGAAACTCGCGATGACGATGCAGCCAATCGCGTGCCGTCATTAGTTGAGGCATACACTCTTAGAAAAAAGGGTATCTATAATCATCCCTAAAGGATGTAAAGCTCTTGTAACCTATGTTCCTTCAGAAAGGGAGAAACTTTCGTCCTGAAAGAATGGGAGCAAAGTTCCTCCGTCGGCTGCATCTTATTATGCATTTTTATGTATTTATTAAACAACGCGCGCGACGCGCTCGGAAAACGAAACCGAAAGAAGATGAGGCGGGAGGGCGGAACCTTTCTCCCGTCTGCCTGGAGAAGGAGAAAAACGTCTCGTTTCTCCCTTCTTCTCATGTCCGCTTGGGGGCGCGTCAGCAGAAAGGAGGAAAATGCGCCGTTGCTACCTTTTTCCTCCTTTTTTTCCTTAGAGTGTAGCCTCCTTTATTCTACAAAGCCTGTCGATTCGCGAAAGAACCTGACCGCTGTAAAGGGAGAGGAGGAACAAGAAAGATGGAGCACGCCGGGGCAACCCCGCCTGAGCAGGGGGCCGCTCAGGCAGCGCCAAAACTGCCGCTGGGGTATGATCCGAAAATGCGAACGCGCTTTTTATTACTATTTTTTTTTGCCGCTGAGATGAAGGTTTTTTTTGTGCCGAAGATTGAATAACTCCGCAAGAAGCGTCAACATCATAAGCCATGCGTTCCTTAATAAGCGGCAACTTTAAATCCGATAACGTCAAGTTCAGTGAAGCGCTTCACGTAGTGTTATCTGCTAGATTGCGCTAAATCTAGCGTTGTGTCGGAACTTCTAATAATATACGCAGCTCGAACAACATACTTTCCCCGCAGACAACACCAGCCGTATAATTTGGTAATTCGACAATCTCGACACTTCAAACCTCGGTAGTACGAGTTACGAAAATTCGGCTTCTGGCCTCTATAACCTCTAATTTTGCACGCGCGCGTAGACGACCAGTTTTACATCCGCGTTAGTTTCGAATGAGCGACGTTCGTTCGTGACGGGTTATATATAAGTCTCCGCCTCAAATTACGATGGACCGCTGCGGACGCTACGAGCCATTGAAAGCCGATCCAATACCGCTGTGAGCGTAGTGACGTGTTTGTTCATATACAGCGCTCGATTGACTGGCATGGCTTGTAGTGTCGCCTGCGGTCCACCATAAGAAACGGGGAGTATAAAGTGTCTGTAGCTGAAGGGCTACAGGGAATTGGGAGGGTGACAGCAGACTGTCTTCACGCTGTCCCGATTAATATTCTGCGGAGGCGTGAAATATGCATGAAGGCGGCTAGGCGGCATCTTGTCCTAACATCTATAGACCGCCGTCCGCGTCGTCTTAGGGTGGGGAGGGTTGACATAGGACGCGAGGAATTCCGGTTAGAGTTGGGGGAAGGAGAAAAGAAAAGAACAGAGAGAGAGAGAGAGAGAGATAGGACAAGAGTAGAAGAGGCTGGTTGTTGAAGGACGAAACCGCCGAGAGGATGCGGAAGGAGAAAATTAGGGGCTGTCAAAACCGGAAGGAATCTATACTACACTTCGGAGACAATCGTCAATGATATTGTACGGACCTGGTTGGTTCTGCCGGTCAGTGCCGGATTTAAGATTTTGATGTTTGAAGCATAGATGCTTTTTAACGCTGCCCCCCAATCCGAAAATTTTGTACGTGCGCCCGTCCGTGAATTTTCCGCTGAATTTATCGGAGAAGGTGTTGTCGCGTGACGTCACGTGATCTTTAGACCTTGGGGAAATTAACGGCACGTGACTCACACGTCAAATAAGTTTCCCCGCTAAATATAGCGGAATAATTTACGTCTTGTGGCCAAAACATCAATTCAGTTTCCCCGTTATATTTAGCGAGAAATTTACGTCAAGCGACCTATACACCAGATCAGTTACCCGTTAAATTTAGCGTAAAAAATCACGTCTTCTGAACCAAAGAACAACCCTGTTTTCAGCCAAATTTAGCGGGAGGAATTGACGTCACGTGAACTGACATCACGTGACCTGTACAACCATTCAGTTTCCCCGCTAAATTTATCCGGAAAATGTACCTCCCGTGACATACCGATTCCATCACCAATTAATTACCCATAATGCATTTCATGCAGTATAGGGTTTTGAAACCGAAGGTCGTGGCCAATATTTGCGAGACTTCATTAAGGCTCGTACAAACACTTGCAACTTTTTAGGACTGTGTGTCTTGAAACCTCTTAAAATCTCTTGCAACGAGAGAGCACGCTGGCGCCACCTATCAGATAGCCGTAGAACACTTCGCGCTCCCGTATGTTTTCTATATTTTTCCCGTATAATTCTTCTTTTTTTGGATCGAAAAAATCTTTTGACAATGTTATAACTAGAGTTCCGCGTTTTCGGTTTTTATTTTTTCAAAATTCGGCATACTCTTTTCGGTGTTTAATTTAAAATTCAATTTTCGTTTTTCTTCGGTGTATATATATTTCCAAAAAGTTTACCGGTTTTTTTCCGGTGAATATGAAAGAAACATCATCGGACACCGGATCAGATGATTCTTATAACTGTGATATTTGCAGTGTTGTACAAAATACTGGATAAAAGTATTTCAGTTAAGTTACTAAATACCTGCTTCATAAAGTATTTAAAATACTACTCAAGTTACTTTCACTGTAAAGTATCTTGAGTAAAGTACAAATACTTAGAAATGTATTTCAATTCCTTTTGAAGATATTTCCGCATTGTGTAATTTGAATCGACGTCAGTGACAACAACAATTATACAGTTGCGCAAATCTGGTTTACCAGAACGGTTTATTTGCGCGCAACAACACAAAACGGCAAAAAAAAAGAAGGAAAAAAAAACATCGCAGGGCTATTTTATGCAGTCCAACTATAAGGAGCAGAATATTGTCACGAATGACAAATGATGAGGCGGCGAATAACTGAAGAACCTAAACGTTTAATGGGGCGAACTTGTAATAGAGAAAGGCTAGCGTCGCAGGCGTCGATGTCGGCGAAAGCGCAGGATGAAGCACTGGGACGAGACTAACTCCGGACCAAAATAATAATAAAAAAAAATTGGCTTGCTTTTGTATGTTTATACGGCCTTGATGTTAGTACGCCTTAACAGGTGACCGGTAGCTTAGCTGTAGATGAGAAATTTAGCCAGTGCAGTACAACCGCTAACCTGGGGTTTTTAACGTGCATCACGCAGTAGTGATAACACGAACGCGTGCCGGTACGAAACTCATCTGGATCGAAACGGGCGAGGGTGGTGGGGATGGGTGGTGCACGAAATAACCTAATCTCAAAACACCTGTGTCAAAATCCCCGCTGCGAATTCCCCGTGTTATATCAACCGTCTTCAAAAGCCTCGGCTTTCAGAACCCCCTTTCCTTTATCCCCTTATCAGTTCCCCCGGCTTCCGTCCGCACCGCCTCCACCCCCCCCCCCCCCCCCCCCCAAGTCTGGTTACAGGACGAAGGAAAAAAACGGAAAACTACAAACACGGCTAGATGACCTTAAAAAGCAAGAAGTTAAAAAAAAAATGACAGAACGATGGAACACTAAAGAAGTGCAACCTAGAGTTGACCTATACAAAAGAACCTCGACAACCTTTGATGACTTCTGGCAGCGATGATATCATTGCTATCTAGGATGTTGAGGTCGTAGAGTTTGACACATTTTTCTACTTAAAGGGCAACTCCGCTCAATTCCGCAAAATTTAGGTTTATATGTGATTCCATTTCACAAAGCACTACTAAACAGCTCTACGTCTTCGGATTCGCGAAATGTGGAGTATTATTTGTGTGATCTTAATTTAAACATCAGCTGATACCGAAACCGAAACTTCGGTTGCGTCAGGCAACATTGGTCTCGTGTCGACAGAGTCATGGCCACGTCACGTCGAACCACGTGGTCTTGTGACCTTCGTGGGGGCGAGGGACAGGACACGCGACGCGAGCAGGTCGCTTCGCATGGCGTGGACGGTGATGGCCCGGGAGAGGGGGAAGGGGAGAAGACGAAAGAAGAGAGGGGGCGCAGAGAAACAGACCGATAAGCGCGCAAGGCAGCGCAAACTAGCGCATCCGCGTTACGGTGATCACGTGGACGCCGTTGAGCCAACACCGGGAGGAGAAACTCATGACGTCATCGTTCAATTTCGCTCTAAGAAGTAAAAACAAACAAAACGTGAGAATGACGTAGTCATGCCTCTGACGTCGTGGGTCAACGTTGGCCGCTCCAACTCCGTCGCATTGACTGCGCTGACGATTGCGCCTCACGTCGCACGCTAGAGTTGGCAGATTTCGGCGACTTGGCTCATTTGAAAGTTTGCTGGCCAGTTTATTAAATATATAGACGGAATTAGATCGTAATATTTGACATGGGGTCTTCCTATATGATACTGAAGAGGGCTGCATAGTTTTCTAAATATCAAAAATGAAGCGGAGTTGCCCTTTAAGGAACTTTCCACGGTGAATGTTTCCCAGTCGAGATCAAGATACAGGAGGTGGAGGTCGAATTTCTAAACACTCAAAAATGGAAGGACGCCGTAATAGTAGATGGATTCTAGTATTTATTTCAGCGAAAGAATAAAGGTGAGAAGACTGCCTGGAGATGTGCCAAATACTGGGAATTGAACTGCAAAGCAGCGGTTCTCACGGAACAAGAAAAAGTAATCAAGAAAACCCAAGGTAAGCGATTTTTTTAATAGACTGTCTGATATCTGTTTAGTTATCCTGAAAGGGGACTGAATTAATTGCACTTATTTAGCACAAATTAAACATTTCTGCTACAGTAATTGATTTTTATCACATTCATATGTTTCAGAGCACAACCATCCCCCTAATGGCAGCCAACTACGGGAAGAGCGACTCAAAAATAAATTGAAGGAAAGGGAGAGGTCGGAGCCGCATTTGCCAGCACCCCAAGTGTACAGCAGGGAGATCTTGAGCCTTGTGGGTCAAGTAAGTAAAAACATTTTTTTGTCTTTATATTATCTGTTTCATTACACGAGTATACCTGTGCATAATGTCCACGATTGAAACTTGTTTGTGACGGGACGAATTTGTTCTAGGTTAATGACACGGTAATGGCGGAGCTGCCTACTTTCGAGAGCGTGAGGAGCACCATGTACCGGGAGAAGAAAAAGCAACAGCCAAGCCTACCAAGAAACATGGCCGAGATTAACCTTGGAAGACTCTATACGGAGACACTCGACAATGCGAGACTTCCTGCTGTTTGACATCAGCATAAGTGTAGGCCGTATTCTTTACTTTTGTGCGCAGGAGCTGCTCTTTCATTTTGCGGAAGTGGTAGAAGGTGTTCATCAATGGCACGTTTTTCTCGTGTCCGTCCTTGTTTCATCAACTGCTCACAATCAGCGCCGTCAAAGAGGGGGTGAGCTTCAACATGGCCTACTTTCTTCTAGCTGGGAAGTCCCGAGAAGTATACGTGGCGGCCTTCACGAACTTCAAGGCAGCGTTCGACGCTCTTCGTGCACCTCTCTTCCTCAACGTTGTCCGTACGTACTTTGAACTGGCCCTTATCCAGGCTTTCCTTTTCGTGTTTCCTGGCATTCGGCACCGGGGCTGCCATTTCCACTTTTCTCAGGCCATCTGGAGAAAGGTTCAGGACCTCGGACTTTCTGAGGCCTACCAAGAAGATTCTTCAGTAACATTGTTTGTACGCCAGACAATCAGTTTGGCCTTTGTCCCGCCAACTTTTGTACGTGTTGCTTGGCGGAGTTTGAAGGCAACAGCGCCACAAGCCCCAGGAGTCCCACAACTGATCCTGTACTTCGAGGATACCTGGCTCTTGGGGAACTACGAAATCCACCAGTGGAACCACCACCAGAACAACGGAGCCCGGACTAACAACTTCAAGGAAGCCTGGCACCGGTGAGTACATTTTGCAATATTATAAAATGTAGTTATCCTAGTATCAAATTTCTTATCTACCAGAAGTTGTGACCTCTGTGCTTTTTATCTGCAGGAAAATTAACAATGTCATCGGAAAAGCACACCCCAATGTCTACACGTTCGTCGAGCATATCAAGCAAGACGAGGCCACTAGCAGAGTCACCCTCCTCCAAGTGTCCAACGGCGGCCAAGCCCGAAAGCGTCAAAAGAAGTGGGAGATGAAAGACGAGGCCATAAAGAAGCTCGAGGAGCGTCTGTCCAATGGAGAGCTGAGCATCCAAGAGTTCCTGAAGCTGGTGCCGCGATATTGCGGCATATAAGTAGTGGACGTTGCTCCCATGAAAGTGAATGCAGAAATGTGTAAATAAACTTCCTGTAATTTGCATTATTGTAGAGATATGAATTACTGACACAGAATCGCAAAGAACACAGTGCGCGTTGATTTGAAAGTAAGAGCAGAGGTGTACGAGTGCATTGACATTAGTCACTTACGAGTGCTTTAATAACGTAACCGGATCGTCCGCAGGTGCATAGTGGGGAAATTGGGCACGGGGATATTGACACTCGAGGCAAACGAGACGGGAATTTTGAAAACGGGGATTTTGACACTCGGGGGAAATGGCACGGGGAATTTGGGACGGGGGAAATGAAATCGGGGGATTCGTGCTACAACCGGTGGGGATCAAGCCAAGGAGGTTCCCAGCGCAAGCTTTCACTACCGCCACGCGGAGCACCTTTTGTACCCGCGTGGGTTTCTGGAACATTCGGCGTAGAACGTTCCGCGCGTAGAACATTCGTAACTCGATCAGACGACAAGGTTCTCGAACTTACGAGAATGTCAAGTTGAAAGAATAAATAAAAGAGGAGCCCGCTCCCTGGAATCGAACCCGGAGGCTCCGCACGAGAGCCAAGCGCGGTAACCATTCGGCCTCGCGCTCGCTCGGCAAAGCGCGTGGCAATATCACGGATACATGTTACAAAACATTTCTGGGACAGAAATAAAGAGGTCGCTTTAGCTAAAGTGACATCGCTGAATATCACGTTCTGCTGCGCACCTTAGACGCATCGTTTACCTACAATCCATATTCCCAATACGGGGAATTCACTATAAACGAACTTGGGATACGGATATGAGTAGGGTTCCGTGTTTTCGGTATATGCCGATAAATACCGATAATTAACCCCCGAGGCGTTTTTTTCTGAATCGGTAAAAACTGAAAAACACCGAATTCAAGCTGCGGAAAAAATGGCAGCTTTGCTGAAAGAATCTTCTAGCCCTCTTTCTTTTTTTCGTTGACCCGGAACACAGCCCCACTGAACTGTCACTGTCCTTGGGGTCGTCCCTTTCTTTTGAAACCATGTTTATTGCCCTGTTCCCTTCCCTGATCTTTTTTAGCACAACGGTTTCCAAGTGAAAAAATTGTAAGGGTGCAGGCGAGCTGGTGGAAGTTAACCATAGTTTTGTTTGTGTAGTTGAGGTTGGAACTCTTGCATTCTCCCCTTTTGTGTTTTTGGGTCATGGTTATCCTCTTCCGCTTTCCTTCAAAGTGTAGTGCGGGTTAGAATGACCGTTTGCCGTTTGTTTTTTTTTTGTTTTTTTTCGGTGACTAAGTACCGGCTAGTTTAATGGTTTGTTGTTTGGCTTTGTGTAATTAGGTCTTGTATGCCCTCTTTCCCTTTGGTTCCGTGTGTTTGCGGGTTTGGGAAAAAAACCTTTTAACGGTTCATTGTCGACTTTGTGTATTCGGAGGCTTATTTTGTCCTTTTGTCTGGCTGAAAGATTTTTCTTTTGTAATGTTTTGGGCCTATGTTTGGCTTAGAGTATTCCGGGTGTTATTGTTGTCATTGGTCGACTTGGTTGGTAGGTGGGACGTGGTGTGTGGACGTGGTGTGTATAAAAGTGCATACGATGGAATAAAATCCTTAGCTGTGTTTGAGACGTCGCCTCCTTGTGGCCTCTTTTCTTCTCGTCCTTTTTCCGAAATACCCCAGTCTCGGGTTAAACAAAACTATGGTTTCCAAGTCTTTTGTCCAGGCATAGGTTTCCTTGTATATGGGAGAAAGGAGGAAAGGCGAAGAGGCGTGGGGGGAAGGGGGGAGGGCTATTGGGCAGGAGATCGAACTATAGGGGGCGCTCTGACCCGTTTGTTGTCCCCACCCTCGGTGTTTACTCAACACAAGGCCTGCGCGCATGCCCATAGGCCTTATGGGCATGTCCATGTCATCTTCTACAATAGAGCGCGGGGCACAGTTTAACGTAAAAAATATAACAATCGACGAAGCGACGTGATCTATCCTCAGAGAATGCGAGCTTGACCCACTTCGGCTTTTGTGCGGAGCTGGGACCGTGCATGCTGCATTGTTTATGGAGGCCGGAGTGGAAACAAAAGAGCCCCTCCTCCCCCTCACCGGAGAACACGAACTCCAGCCGAACGCTGACGGCGCGTTCGGTTATGTCGGCCGAACGCTGAATCATTGTATTTGTTGTCCCCATCCGTGTAGTTCTAAAATTAACTGCTTGGGGCGTCACGGTCGCTCCACCTCCCCAATAGGGTCCATGGATCTCTTGCCATCCCCGTCTCAAGTGCGAACGTGGAGCGTGCGTTTCTTCAGCCGCAATTAACGTGCTCCGATGACTGACAAGTCTCTGAAAATGTACATGTAAATTGTTTTCAATAAGTATAAGTTTTGATATTATGCTTCTGAAAGCGTCACGCTTTCTGTTATTTCCATATGTATGTGCATTGTGGGACGTGTTTGGTGTGTGTACAATAAATGTGTGTAATGTGAGGTGTGCCGTGGTTTTTCTAGTAATTATGCAGTCGCTTTGCAACACAAGCCCCGATAATCACCGATTTCTTTCCAGCATTAAATTAAAACACCGAAAAACACCGATTCCAAGAGAAAAAATAAACACCGATAAATAACCCCCGAGTCTGAAGAAAAATAGATACCGAAAACGCGGAACTCTAGATATGAGTGAAGGAATAACGAAGATCCCACATAATAGCCACTGCAGTGGTCGCACCTTCTTCAAGTAGGTTGCGTTCAGAAAGGCACTCAGCGTTGGGGGGCGCTTTGTTGGGAATTTGAGAGGTCATCCAGCTTTTAGTTCGTTTCCTGTCCTGTTCTTTGCTTATCAATGTTCGCTTACACAGTGTTTGCGAGTGCAATAAGTGATGGACTGGAGACAAAAAAAAATAAAAAAAAAGCCTAAACGTTTTGCCATAGGAAAGTCAAATATACAAGCAAAACAATTTTTGTTTTCTGTTTACCTTTTATTTTTTTTTATTTTTTATTTTCTTGACACTCAAGTCTGCATTGTTGTCGTAGGTCGTTTCTCGGTCTGCGTTGCGCCTCATTGTGGCAATCCCAACTTCCGTAAAACCACCCCTTTTGTTTGAGGATTTTTTGGGGGAAACTCTAGGAAACAAAAGGTGCCTTTGGGAAGGCGAGGGGAAAACCTTCATTGTACGAACTTTTGGCTGAAATATGAGTCACAATCAGCAAAAAAAAAACGATGTTTTTTTTGTTGTTTTTTTACGAGCTCAACGAAAGTCACCGTAGCTAATCGGAGCTAGCAACGGGATTTGGTTGCTCGAAAGAATGTTCACATTTGCTCGTGCTACGCCCACGCCACTTTACACCGAAAAAATTGGAAAATGGCGGAATGTCAAAAATGTATTTGAGATAATGAGTACAAGATACTCAGAAATGTAATTAAGATAGAGTATTAAATACTCTCCATCAAAGGTATTTGCAAGATACCAAGATACTTCAAAAAGTATTTAAAATACAGTATCTTGAGTAGAGTATTTGAGATAGGCACAAGTCTGGATATTTGTGATCACTCAAAGAATAACGGCACAGATACATACGTGGTCTTCGCTTCAACTTCCGTCAGGACACACCTCAAAATCGCGGAATTCGCGGGCATAATCTTCAGCGCGCTTCTTTTTCCTTCCGATTCTGAAGACTGAAATGGCAAAAAAACAAAAACAAAACAAATCCATTGCATTTATGTTTTTAACCACAGGGAAGTTTGAGAGAGGGTGTTAAGTAAAGTATTAACGGATTTCCTCGATGTCCTCGGAAGTGCATGAAGCGAAAAACCTTATACTAACCCGCATCTGAACTTTTTTTTAGGACCAAGAACTTGACACACTAAGCCCGATCACAGAAAGGACACAGATGTCCCGCGACGGCAAATCCAAGACCTCTTTTGTTATTATTATAATGCAATTAAATGCAAAGGTGCAAGCGAGCCGGACAAGAATGACGAAAAACCTCTTTTGTTGCATGGTGAACCTTGGAAGAGGGCAATCACAAAAACGTCACACAATGTCGAACCTTGCAAAGCCGTCTCTCTCTCTCTCTTCCCCCCCGCCCCTCCCCCACCCACCTCGACGCGGCCCTAAAAACTGACCTTTTCCGGTTAAAACCGAATTTTAGAAAATGGATTCGGCGTACTTTTATCGGTTTTTAGTGGTTTAAACCGAAAACTTCGAACCGTAGTTACAACTTAAGCGACCATTTTTCATAGCTTGTACGTCCATTTGATCTCGCAAATACTGCAAATCCTTCGCTCTAGTGAAATGCATGCAGTTATAACGTCACCGCATAGATGGCGCCACCGTGCCAGGACATTCTCTCGTCGTAAGAGATTTTAAAGAGGTTTTAAGGCACTCGGTCCTAAGCGGTCGCAAGTGTGTGAACGGGCCCTTGACTATACAGGGTCGTCGAGACAAATCCCTACTGTTTCCAGATATCGTCTCTCAACAATGCAGTGATGCCGTATTGCGCTTCTGCGGCCACGCGATTCGACGGCGGACCATCGCGTAATAAACAATTCGCGACTTGCTCAAAAACGAGCAGGGTATACTACCGGTAGGCAGCAATGCTTGAATCGCTTCACATTGGAAAGTCTGCTAAGCATATCATGGCGTGGTATGGCTACAATAGAGGCCCGTTCACACTCTTGCGACCTCTGAGAACTAGGGGCCTTGAAACCTCTTACAACGAGAGGACACACTGGCGCCATCTATTGGGTGATACGGGATGAGGACGATTCGTCACATGCCCACTCGTCACAGGACGATTGGTCACAGGACGATTCGTCACATAGGAACATTCGTCACAGGATGACTCGTCATGCGGGCAACTGGTTACATCGATCGGGCAGGGGACGATAGTAAATCGCAAATTTCAACAACTGCCCACATTCCTTGATGAGGAGTTTCACGACTTCCCACTGTCACTTAAACCAATGGTTAGGAAAACTAATCTTACAATACTCCTCCACTTTTACTTTCATTATATTACGAGTCTTCAGCAGGTTGATCTCAGTTGCTGGCTTGAACGAGCAATAATCCGACTGGCAGCCAAATCTGTTTTTACTTTTGCCTTACATACACATGCATATTCGACAAAATCAATAAGTATCGGAATTCTTTCTGCTGCATATGTTCGAGTAGGGCGGCGGAGAAAAGCTCACCGGAGAAAAGCTCACCGGAGATAAGCTCACCGGAGAAAAGCTCACCGGAGAAAAGCTCACCGCAAAACCGGCAGATGCGGAGAAAAGCTCACCGGCCTTTGCGCGGATGCGGAGAAAAGCTCACCGATTTTTTTTAACTTAGCAGATTCTGCGTCAAACGTGGCAATTTAACACAATTCGCATTCGTCACTTCATTAAAAATATGTCCTCTTTTTGTAATATTCTTGAAGTTCATTTGGCATATTTACTAATTCCTCAGAAATTAGTAATCACCCATTTTGTATATTAATTAAGCCGCAAGTATAAAATAAGAACATCGTACACTGGTAAAAAAAAAGACAACAATTTATTGACAGCTGACAGTGTGCCTTCGGTAGCTCTGTCAGATAAAAAGGTTTGGTCTTTGCGAGCTAATATGAATAGCGGTGTGTGAACCGTTTCAACTCCAAATATTTTGTAGCGCCTAATCGATAAGTAGATGTTTGTTGATGTAATCAGCGTCGGCTACGCTGTTTTCTTTCTGTTAATTTCACTAACAAAAGTTCAGTTGCGAGAACAGCCTCGTCCTGTCGTGTTTGTTGTGTTCACTCCGGCGTCGTCGTTTGAGCGGTTTTCATCATGTATATATAACGTTTACCAACTCGCCCTATTCGCTACATTACACAAGACTACTTATTATATAGGTCACGAGTAACAACGCTGAGAGTGTGCAGCTCTGAAGGTCACGGGTGGTTCGCAGTAGAAGGGCACTATCGCACAAAAGAAACGAGTGGAAACACCAGCACGAACGGCTAGAAAACGTGCATGTCCGCGGAAGAAAGAAGCCTCGATATCCTACTGACTGTTCTATCCTGTTTTCAAAGGTGAGTAAAAGCTTCAAAGAGTATTTCAGGCACCGCGTTATTGCGCATGCACTTTCAGATTTTCGCCATTTACAGTTTTGATTTTTAGGTTTTAGGCAGACATTATTAAGTTTTCCAACTCTTTCCTGTTCTTCAGGTGCATAAAGTTTTCAGTTAGGCATCGTTGCTTAGAGAGTAAGCCATAGAAAACACAGAGCAATATACCCAACAAGCTTAGCAAATATTACAAAAAAGGTTATTTTTTTTTTACTAAGCTATCGAATTTTAATGTTAATAAATTGATATAGGTTACGCATGATCCAACAGCCTCCATATAAAAAGAAGAAAAAAAAATGGTGAGCTTTTCTCCGCATACGCTCAATGGCCGGTGAGCTTTTCTCCGTATCCGCCGGTTTTGCGGTGAGCTTTTCTCCGGTGAGCTTATCTCCGGTGAGCTTTTCTCCGGTGAGCTTTTCTCCGGTGAGCTTTTCTCCGGGATTCATGTACGAGTACGGGTAGCGGACATTTCATCGAACGCCGTTTCATCGAACGCCGTTTCATCGAATGAATGGACATTTCATCGAACGCCATTTCATCGAACGCCGTTTCATCGAATCGCTAAGGGCCGATTCATCGAATTTCTCTGTATCGAGCTTTGGCGCATAACAGTGCTTTATAAGTGTTTTACCTTGCATTTGTTAAGACTAAGGTAGTCGCTTGTGAAATTGTTTTGGAGGTGGTGTCAAATTACTAGAAATAAAAACAATTGGTATAAAAAGAAATAAAAACAATTGGGTATGCGACTTACTGAAAAGCTTTACTCGTGTACATGTCTGAAACCATGACACTGCAGGTAAAGGACCGACACCTAAAACACCTTTAAGTGAATGGACAGGGGTCTAGGACTTTTCGGTGTAGGGCGTTTCGGTGTAGTACGTTTCGATGCAGACTTTTCGGTGCACGGACGTTTTGGTGTACGGATTTTTCGGTGCGCGGACATTTCGGTGCACGGACATTTTGGTGCACGGTTAATCAAAATCGGGAGTTCTTTTTTGTTTCATTTTTTTTAAAGTAATAAACACTTTTTTAGCTAGAAATTAATTTTTCGCACTTTATAATTTTGTAGACTTGGTCATCGATTTACGCTCACTTACTAATAGACGATCTAAGTCACTTTGTCAGGTGCAGTACCATCCTGCGTGAGGATTGGATTCGTTGGACGTCTCCAATCCTTTACGGTTAATTTGCCGGTGTATCTTTCCCAACGTACGCACTACACGCATCACGTCGTGTTTACGCAGTGGTTCGATAGAGGCGTTCTTGGCGTCTTCTGTAAAGGTATTGGCTTTATTATTGGCAGTCCGTCTAGGAAAGGCTCCAACAGCAAGAAGCTCGAGAATGTTGAAAATTACCCGAGCAAAAGTTAAGAAACTTTGCGGAACTTTGAGACATCCTTCTTCCTGTGTAATATTTTTTTCTTTTTTGAAGTTTCCCATATTTTACCACAGTCTCGGGGTATTTCCAACATAATCTACATCCACGAGCTCGCCTGCACACTCACCGTTTTTTGTAAAGCTTGTGAAGTTGTTTATGTAAGATTGCTTAGAACATTTTGGAATATCTTCAAATGTTTAGCACACCTTACAGGAGAAATTAAAGTTCTTCCTATCCGTCATGCGTCACAAGGTTTGTAATATAAATCGAAATATAAAACACATTAAAATTACCCGAGACTGTAGTAAAAGATGAAAAACGTCGTGGAAGAAGGACGTCGCAAGGTTCCGCGAAGTTTCCCATCTTTTACCACAGTCTCGGGTTATTTTTAACATTCTCAAGATTCTTGCTGTTGCGGTCTTTACTACACAGATTACCAATTATAAAGCCAATACCGTTACAGAAAACACCGAGGACGCCTGTATCGACCCGACGCGTAAACATGATGTGATGCGTCTAGTGCGTACGTTGGAAAAGAGACACCGGCAAATGAAACATAACGTCCACTGTCTCCAGTCCTCCCGCACGATGGTGCTGCGCCTGACAAAGTCACTTAGGTCGTATATTATACTCTGTTTCACCTTATGATGTACCGCAGGAAAGGCTACAAGCGCGAGCTCCTTGCTCTAGGGCACATTTCGGCGGCACAAGCTCTCGTGCATTAAGGGCAGCTCCCAACGCTATGAGCTCGCGCTTCTAGCCTTGTCTGCGGTACAACATAAGGTGAAACGGAGTATAGTAAGTGACCGTAAATGGATGACCAAGTCTACAAAATATGAACTGCAAAAAAAATTCATTTACGGCTGAAATAGTGCTCATGACTTCGAAAGAAGAAAAAAAAAAAAGACCTCACGATTTTGATTGACTGTGCACCGCAAAGTCCGTGCATCGAAAAGTCCGTGCACCGAAATGTCCGCGCACCGAAAAGCCTGTGCACCGAAAAGCCTGTGCACCGAAATGTCCGTGCAGCGAAACGTCCGTGCACCGAAAAGACCGCACCGAAACGTCCTACACCGCAATTTCTGGGGTTTCAGTAATGTGCACTTCACACCAGCTCGTTTGGACTCTTACGCTTAGTTCAAGGTTTATTCACGGAAAGCATTTAACTACCAGGACAGCACGCTTATAATATTACGATACTCTTCCAGGAGAGCACGCGAAATGAAATATAACAATACTCTGATTATCAATTTTATGCTCAGATTAAACTTATCTGCTTTATTATTTTTTTTTTCTTCAAGCTTCACAGAGACAAAAGTTGCACAAAGGGTCTGCCGACATTATTTCGGGCTAAAACCGGACTGGAACCACCTCCCTTTCGCTGTCATCTTTAAGCGCGAAACACATGTACGACGAAACCGTCTGATCCGACGTCCGATCAGGCAATACGACCGTCGGAGGCGAGGGTTTTCGTAGCACCGGAGAGCGTTGAAACCCCTCGCCTCCGACCGTCGTATCGCCTGATCGGACGTCGGATCGGACGGTTTCGTCGTACGTGTGTTTCGCGCTTTATCCCCAACCCTTTTGCCTATGAATGATTTTCAGGAGGCTTTCTTAGGAAGGCCAACCCGCACCAGACAATAGTGAAGCCCTGGGTGTACTTTCTCACCCAAGGAGACTGAACCCTTCCGGACCCTCACATAACCCAAGGTTACACGTACATGCTGTCAGACGGAAACACTACCCGCTTCCCAGAAAGCACATCGTGCTTTCTGTTTTTGGTCTCATTTTTATTTTTTTCATATGACATGGAGAGGGGTCATTGTTTCATGGAGGCTTTCTTCTCGCAGCAGGATATGTTCACGATGGAAATTACAAAAATAATCCAGGCTGTGACAGCGTTCGATGAAACGGCGTTCGATGAAACGGCTTCGATGAAACGGCGTTCGATGGAACAGCGTTCGATGAAACGGTGTTCGATGAAACGGCTTCGATGAAACGGCGTTCGATGAAACGGCGTTCGACGAAATGTCCGGACCCAGTACGAGTACCCCTCGTGCAGCATCATGGCTATACCTCTCTCTGTTGCGATGACCTCCATTATTTCGAATGTAGTCCGAGTTAAAAATAGTCGCTGTTATATGGCCTCCGCATTCACCGTTCGGGACGGACCCAGAAGCTAAAACGTCTGTTACAAATTCTTTGACCTTGAGAAGCGAAAGACATGCTAAGATAAGAGGTGACCCACTTTGTGAGGCCGAACCAACATTCAATGTTCGGGACCGAACCAGAAGCTAAAACGTTTGTTACAAATTCTTCGCCTTTCAGAAGCCAAACACATACTAAGATATGAGCTGAGCCACTTTGTCCGCCCGAACCAAATTGAACAATACATTTTTGGGGGGACGAACTATTGTGGGACCGGTTGGCCGCGTGACGAGTCATCCTATGACGAATGTTCCTTTGTGACGAATCGTCCTGTGACCAATCGTCCTGTGACGAGTGTGCATGTGACGAATGGACCGTATCCCGGGTGATACACCCATCTATTGGGTGTAAACTTGGCGGTCCGGCATATTTTCTATTTCTCTCGCGCATTATTCTTTCTTTCTTGGCTCGACAACCCTACCGAAAAATCCGGTATAACTTTTCGCTATCCGGATTATGGAACCGGAAATCTATCTGGATTCTATCTGGACTCTATCCGGAATTTAGCTTTTCAGAAATTATTCCTTTGTCTGCAATCTGGATTTCGGGTTTCCAGAAACAAATTTCCGGTTTCATAATCCGGATAGTGAAATGTTATACCGGATTTTTCGGTAGGGAAACCTTTGTCAACGTTATAAACGAGCCTTTCTTATAGGTATTACGCACATTTGACCTCGGGAATCCTGCAAAACCTTCGCTCTAGTGAAATGCAGTTCGAGGGTCACCGCATAGATGGCGCCAGAATGCAAGTGTGTTCCCTCGTCCTAAGATATTTAAAGAGGTTTCAACAGGTCTCGTCTCTCTCGGTCGTACTCGGTTGCAAGAGTGTGAACTCTTGCAACCGAGTACGACCGAGACACAAATTTACAGAATTGTCAAGTTTTAGACAAGTTTACAGCATTGTCAAGTTTTAGACACAAGTTTACAGCATTGTCAAGACGTTCACATAATCTGTCAGCCAGAAAAACGTTACGGCAGATCGGGCAAAGCACAACAAAATGTCGGTAATCCTTTTATCTTTGCCTCTGCGTGTTTTCCGCATCTATCTCGAGGACCCTGGTGGTACGCATACATCACAAATAAAACGCAACATACTACCTGCCCTATCCAAGCACTTAGCAAAACCGTTGTTTTTCTTGTTGTTGTTGTTGTTTTTTGGGGGTGGGGGAGGGAGGAAGGGGTGCATTTAGCCCCTGATTAGATAGCAGGACGCTTCGCAAAGAGTTGTGAGCGCCGAGATGTTTCGGTGGCGACCTCTTATGGTTTCTATTCGTGATACCACACCAAGAATTTGCCTCGCCGCGAATGGAGGGGTTCGCCTCGCCGTGAACCGACGATTGGGCAGGCATTCTCAGTATACAGGAAACTATGTGTTGGCCCCCCAGGAACGCCGACCACAGCGACGCTTTTGGTCGCGCGCTTCGCTAACATTTCCTTTCAAAGCGGTCGAAGGCCTACGGGCACGCGTGCTCTCTCCCTTTTTTGGGCGCTGATTAAAGCTGTTCGCACACCTCTGTTCTCTCCTCGAAAATGTATAGCGAAACATCGGCCAGCATATCGTGAAGCCCACCACTGTACGAGGTCCTTCTTCCAGAAGTGTATAAGGCCGCAGTCACTCACACATCGAACAAAAGACACGCGGTGTTCGCAGCGGACACGCGCCGCGACTACATATGTTCAATGGATGTTTGCTTCGTAGATCCGTCAAACTTATGTCTGCAGAGAGATTTCACGTGACCAACGTGTCAGGGCCGTCATATAAGAAAGAGAGACGCTCCTCGTACAATGTTTGCAGACTGTCTTTTATGTTGCGACAGCGCGGCTTTATACGTCTGCTGGTCGCTTGTTGGAAAAAATGGCGAATAATAAATTGTCAGAATCGAATAGCGTTGCGTCATTCATAGATTTCTGGGCGCAGGCAAAGACGCGACATACCCGCTCTCTTTCAGCGTTGAAGCTATTGGCGACGTGCGCGGTCAAAAGCGTCGCTGTGGTCGGCCTTCCACGATTGGCTGACAGCTGACTATGACGTCAGCAAAGGTTTCCTCGTCGACAGAAATAAGAGTAATGTAAGAACCTCAATTTTGACGGTGTTGGCAGTGTTGCTTTGAGAGCGCAATGATTTCAAGCTTCCACCATGTTAATTACAAACACCATCGACCTTTCTGTTGGCAAGGTAATGACGTCACGAGAGGAAACCATAGGAGGGCGCCACCAAAACATCTCGCCGCTAATAGGATGTCACTTAGCGATCCAATTCAAATCAGTATTCGCACAGCCTCGCCCTTCGGCGGAAGGAGTGAACTGTACCGCCTCAGCACGGAGCAAGTGCGTCGAGAGTTCGCTCAGATTTCTGACAAACGCCGTAAGACGGCGCGCCTATTTGATAGTCGATTTGATGATATTGCGCCGCACAAAATACGTACATACGACGAGGGCCAATCGAGGAGTCGTCCTTTATTCGCGCGCACGTTTATGCGAGGCCGCGCGACCTCGCCTGGGCCAAGTCCCCAAAAGGACAGTGCTCCTGCAGGGAGATGGGTGCAAAGCCAGAGCAAGCTTTTGCCGTCTTGGCTTGCTCTCTCCAGACAACCCTCTCATTCTCTAACCCTCCCTCCCTCCTTCCGCCGTGCACACCCGAAAAATAAGAGGGTATCACAATGTGTCACTGGGAGTGTCAATAGTTGTTTGGTACCGTTTAAAACGGATGAATGTTTTTTTTTAGAGCGCAGCTCTTAAGGCCTGACCACACTAGCGTGAACGGCGCCGCCGGTCGGCGCCGCTGGGCGGCACCGCCGTCCGGCGTCCCAACGCGAGGAGTCCACATTGGCCTCCGTTTTGCGGGAGTCACGTGACAGCACTGGCTCTCGCGATCGCGCGCGCGCCTCCCGCCGGATTTCCCGCTCTTTCGTCGTCTGCTCTTCGGTAGATTCTTCCGTTTCGGCTCTCATCTTTCGCATGTATCAGCATCGAAACCGCACTCGCTGCCTAGATAGTAGGTGTCCATGATTACCTGGTGATCAGCGTGAATGTGATTATCCTAGCCTGCTCGTTGATGTTGCGACGTCGCCGCGCTCTGAAGGGAAGGAGGCGCAGGTTTTGGGTCAGGCCGAGTTGGTTCTACCAAAACACCGAAGGAAAGGTCCGTGCTTTGCTGCACCGGCGGCGCGCCAGAGATGAAAGCTACTTTCGAAAGTGTCACCAAATCAACACGACATCCGTCACAACACAGACGACATGCAACAAGTGCCACGGAGAAACTGACTTGTAATTCCGAATTCCACTCCTATAATTTCCCAGCGGTTGTTCTTAGCGTCATTATCTAGGTAATCTGGCTGCGTCTTGTCATATAAAAAGGGAACCAGTCGCACAGTTTCAAGGAACCGCTCCGTTGGGGAAGGCATCGGGAGCGAAGTAGGGATAGGAGACGACACGAAACACGTCCTTCGGAACGTGAAAGACGCGCGGGGGACCGGCTTGAGCGTTGCCATGGCATCGCAACGTCACTCTCTACGCCACCTCCCATTGGCTCCTCTCTTCTGCGGCGAGCGGCGCCGAGCTCTGAACCGCGCAAGGAGCGGTTGGCTCTGCGGCGCAGAACGTCGCGCCGTTGAAGCCGAAAACTGGTTTCGGTCGGAGGCAACACGACGGCAACATCAACACGTTGTCCAACAGTCGGGCAACTTGTTCCTCGCTCCCCATGTTGTCCGACAAACCTGTCACATCGGGGCAACAGCCCAACAACATGGACGACAACTAAAATGTTGCCTCGGTATGACAGATTTCGGCAACAAAAACAGCAGCAACTTGTGTTGGACAACGTGTGTTGCCCTGATCGCTGGCTGAGCGAATTTCGGGCCGGCAACACGACGACATAGATAGCTACGATGGTAGAGCTAGGGGGCTATGTTCGACAAATGTTTCGTTTCTCCTAAAAGAAACGGAAGTGACAGAAGTGACGATATCGCATCTGATTGGTTAGAAGCTCAAATGACGGAAGTTCCCTCTTTCGTCATTGGAGCCTCCAGCCAATCAGACGCAATATCGTCACTTCTGTCACTTCCGTTTCTTTTCAGGAGAAACGAAACATTTGTCGAACATAGCCCCCCAAGTCCCCTATCAATAACGTCTTATTCAAATAAAGGCTTGGAAAACGTTATTTAACAATAATCAGGGCTGGCGTGCAGCTAAAATATTTTCGATTATGTTTTTGCTGCGTAGTTACGGAAAGCGATTTTCGAAATGGTCACAGCTACGGTCGTGAACGTTCAGACAGGTTTTGAAATTAGAACTGCCGAGAGACCAGCTCCCATTACTGATAGTAAAATAAAATGGCATGCCTACTCACCCGCTGATGACGTATAATAAAAATCACCCAGAAAACCAAAGATTAAAAAATCGAAGCATTAAAGCGACCATTCTGATCATGATTATTGATGCTTGGAACTTGGAAACAGGCGCTACCAGACACCTGATTTGTTTTCAAAATACCCAGGACGTTTTGGGGGAATGAAGCGATCACATAGCAGGCGGTAGGCAAGTAGACAGCTTTGAAAAATATTTATTCCACCGATTGTTATGAAGGCCGATCGTGTCGGTGTAGCAGTTTTGAAGCACTGTCAGTTCAGCTCAACACAAAAGACGCTTTGGGGTACTGCCGGTGCTAACTCAATTTTACAGTAGACCTAGAAATTGCATGAAAGAACCGGGCAGAAACACTTCATACGGTGGCGTAAATCCCGAAAATGTATCGGCGATGTCACTTTCCTCGGTTAGGGCTATCTGCTTTGTCAGCGAATGAAGAACATTTTGATAAAATAAAGAGCGGAAAATACTTCCCGTGTCAAGTTTTCTAATCACAGTCACTGGTTGATGTCGTACCGTGGTAATTCCTGGCCCTTCGAACGCACTAGCACTTTGTAGAGTCACATATCAGCGATTCCGCACCGCTCACGAACGAAGGTAAACAATCAAGATGGCGGAGTGTTCCAAGTGTTGTCCTCGCCGTCAGCCCGGTGTGACAGGGTTGTCGGACAACAAATCGGGCAACACGGTTGCCGGGCGGCAGCAACATGTTGCCCGACTGTTGTTGCTGCCGCGATGTGACAGGGTCGCCGGCAACACGACTTTCCCGTGTTGCCGGATAGAGTTGTCCAACTGTTGCCTCAGTGTGACAGGGCCTTTAAGGCCTGACCACACTAGCGTGAACAGTGCCGCCGGTCGGCGCCGCTGGGCGGCACCGCCGTCCGGCGTCCCAACGCGAGGAGTCCACATTGGCCTCCGTTTTGCGGGAGTCACGTGACAGCACTGGCTCTCGCGATCGCGCGCGCGCCTCCCGCCGGATTTTCCGCTCTTTCGTCGTCTGCTCTTCGGTAGATTCTTCCGTTTCGGCTCTCATCTTTCGCATGTATCAGCATCGAAACCGCACTCGCTGCCTAGATAGTAGGTGTCCATGATGACCTGGTGATCAGCGTGAATGTGATTATCCTAGCCTGCTCGTTGATCTTGCGACGTCGCCGCGCTCTGAAGGGAAGGAGGCGCAGGTTTTGGGTCCGGCCGAGTTGGTTCTACCAAAACACCGAAGGAAAGGTCCGTGCTTTGCTGCACCGGCGGCGCGCCAGAGATGAAAGCTACTTTCGAAAGTGTCACCAAATCAACACGACATCCGTCACAACACACACGACATGCAACAAGTGCCACGGAGAAACTGACTTGTAATTCCGAATTCCACTCCTATAATTTCCCAGCGGTTGTTCTTAGCGTCATTATCTAGGTAATCTGGCTGCGTCTTGTCATATAAAAAGGGAACCAGCTGTCGCACAGTTTCAAGGAACCGCTCCGTTGGGGAAGGCATCGGGAGCGAAGTAGGGATAGGAGACGACACGAAACACGTCCTTCGGAACGTGAAAGACGCGCGGGGGACCGGCTTGAGCGTTGCCATGGCATCGCAACGTCACTCTCTACGCCACCTCCCATTGGCTCCTCTCTTCTGCGGCGAGCGGCGCCGAGCTCTGAACCGCGCAAGGAGCGGTTGGCTCTGCGGCGCAGAACGTCGCGCCGTTGAAGCCGAAAACTGGTTTCGGTCGGCAACCGGCAGCGACGACCGTCACGCCGCAGGCGTCCGCGACGCCAATCTGGCCGTGCCTTTAGGCGCCCGTTTCCGGCTTGAGCGGCGTCGCCGTCGGCGTAACTGCGCGGTGCATTATGGGAAATCTCCTATAATGCACTGCGCGGGCCCCCCCCCCCCCCGGGGTTACGTGACCCTAAGGGGGGGGGGAGGGTCACGTGACCCCCCCCCCCCCCCGAGATCACGTGACCCCCCCCCCCCCCCCGAGGTCACGTGATTCCCCCCGGAGGAGATTTTAGAATGAGGGGAGGAGGAGGAGGGGTATACCCTCCCCTGAGTACCCCTCCCTCCTTCTCCTCAAGAGCTGCGCTCCGATTCGGCGTTACAGGGAGTTGTAAACGGCTTTCATTCTTTTTACTTTATTACCTATTGATCGATTTCAATTGCGTAGCGACATGCGGTGTTATGATCGAGAGAAGCAGGAATACGTGGAGAATGGCGTTCTGCATTCATTAAGCTCATTTACTTTATATAACAATATGTATGGTGAAATCGCGTCATATAACCTGGTATACGTAACATTTTACAAATAAAAAAAAATCGCTACGTGTAATTCGTTATTGACACAAATACCGAGCTTTCCGTATACACCAATTAGGCAGATGATGCTGGGATACCGAGGGTGGTAAAAACAAGCAAATATTGATATACTCTAAAACCCTCTAGCTTCGCGACGCCGATTTTTTGCAGATTGAGTAGCGGGGTCATAATCGCGACCATTTAATTTCGCGAATTCTAAAGGCTGGAATTTGCCTCTACAGACAACAGAAATATTCGCGCCCACTGAAGTTCGCGAATTTTACGAGTCGTGAAATTCGCGAAAATTAAGGGCTCGAGAACACTGAGGGTTTTACAGAACTAAATATATACGAGCAGCATTTCAGTCTTGTTTACTTCAGCGCCCTACGATCGAAATTCGACTTCAAACAAACATTAGAAAGCCAAGTGCTCGTGCAGCGCGTATAACAGGCCGTAGTTGACGTATAAGACGACGGATATTTCTTCGCTGCCTCCGTTAAGTCCCTCCATCCCATTTTGTGGCACTCTGGGCGAAGCGAAGAAGACGGGAGGCCCTCCTCGAAAGCGTCACTCCAGGGCCTGCGTCGTATCGACAGAAGAACGCACTTAGCGAGGCCATTGTTTACGAAGCTGTTGAGAAGAGTGCCTCTCCTTCCAACGGGTTTCCCTGTGTCTTCCATCGCGCGTTTTGTCCAAGAAGGGTCGCTATTTGTTTATTCTTTTTACGTCGTTTCTTGTTTTGTTGTCAGCTCTCCGTCTTCTTTTGCCCGCAAGGCCGTGATTGAACCGCGGGAAGACAAACTTAGTAGAGTTCCTCGTTGTTATGCGGTCGAGTGCACCTCTCTCATTGACCATATAGCGGTGACGGACAGCTGAAGAAATGCATGACGTGGTGAGTTTCCAGCACCTTGTTGTCGCTCCACGGTGCTACCAGATAAGCACTTTAATACAATTAACTGTTGGTTTAGTTGGTTACACATCAGGAAAATAAGAAGAAAAAACGCCAACGACAAGGACAGGTGGTAGAACAAGACGGGACAAACGCTTGCCTTCATCTGACGTTTTGTCTTTCAAATGACTCCTTGTCTTTCACTATTTATTTGATTCCTTGTCAACCGATAAAAAAAACGCAGTGGTCCAATCACTGCAATCTATGAAGCGCAAGAAAAAAAATACAAAACGATTTATTTATATAGGATCCTTACCAGAGTTCACTAATTACATCTGTTGAAACCAGACTTGTGCGTATCTCAAGTACTCTACTCAAGATACTGTATTTCAAATCCTCTTTTGAAGTATCTTGGTATCTTGCAAATACTTTTGATCGAAAGTATTTGATACTGTATTTTAATTACATTTCTGGGTATCTTGTACTCGTTATCTCAAATACAGTTTTGACATTCCGCCGTTTTCCGAGTTTTTCGGTATGAGGTGGCGTGGGCTTGGCACGAGCAAACGTGAACATTCTTTCGAGCAACCAAATCCTGTTGCTAGCTCTGATAAGCTACGGTGACCTAGACTGAGCACGTGAAAACATCACTTTTGTGCCGATTGTGACTCATATTTCACACCCAAGTTCGTACAATGAAGGTTTTCCCCTCGCCTTCCCAAAAGGCGCCTTTTGTTTCTTGATCTTCCCCCGAAAAATCCTCAAACAAAAGGGGGGGGGGGATTTACGGAAGTAAAGATTGCTACACTGAGGTGCAACGCAGAACGGGAAACGACCCATGACATCAACGCAGACTTCAGTGTTAAAAAAAATAACAAACAGAAGTGAGAAGTGGGCACAAAAAGACAACGCTTTTTTGCTTGTATAATTGACCCCGCTACGGCAAAACGTCGAGGTTTGTTTTGTTTCTTTTCTTTTTGTCGTGCAGTCCGACACACATTGCTCTCGCGAGCACTGTCTGTAAACGAACATTGATAAGCAGAGAACCGGACAGGAAAAGAACTACGAGTTGGATGACCACTCAAAATGCCAACAAAGCTAGTGCTTTTCTGAACGCAACCTACTTAAAGAAGGTGCGACCAGTGCCATGGCTACTGTGTGTGCTCTTTTCGTTATCCATTCACTCATTTCCGTACTCCAAGTTCGTTTATAGTGAACTCCCCATATAGGGAACATGAATTGTAGTTAAACGATGCGCTAAGGCGTGCCGCAGGACGTGATATTCAGCTATGTCACCATAGCTAAAGCGACCTCTTTTTTCTTTTTTGTCCCAGAACGTTTTGTAAAATGTATCAGTGATATCCTGCTCCTTACAGTTAGACTGCATAGAATAGCCCTACGATGCTGTTTTGTTTTGTTTGTTTGTTTGTAATTTTTTTGCTGTTGCGTGCGGCGTGCCTATAAACCATTCTGGTAAACCAGATTTGCGCAACTGTATAATTGTGTTTGTCACTGACGTCGGTACAAATTACCAATGCGAAAGTATCTTCGAAAGTAATTGAATTATATTTCTAAGTATTTGTACTCTACTCAAGATACTTTGCAGTGAAAGTCACTTGAGAAGTATTTTAAATACTTTATGAAGCAGGTATTTAGTAACTGAACTCATGTACTTTTATCGAGTATTTTGTCCAACACTGGTTGAAACCATACAATATAGATGGCTTCGTTTTTTTTAATTATCATCGATTTTTAAGGTGTTTCTATTGAAGGACTATCCTTCACTCCTCGATCTATATCAGGCCGCAGAAAAATCGCTCGTCTTAGCTTACTTGATACAATTTATTACCACAACATTATACTACCAGAACGGCTAATTTCACCCCCTTCTTGTGCCTCCTCGCGCGTTGGTTGGAATTCCTCATACCGATTTCAATGCGTTTTATAAATCTGTTTCGCGAGTTACCTCCCTTGAGTGGAACCAACTCCCAGTCACTGTTGTTACTATTGCCCCCTGGGATATTTTCATGAAAACGTTAGTTAACGCGTTAACCTGCACATTTCTTTACTTGTTTTTTCCCAAATGTGCTTACTTGCTAATCAGTACGTTTCTCCACTCCCCCTTTGTAATTCCACATGCCTCGAGGGTAAATAAATTAAATAAAGCTCCAGCACCCAATCTGCGTTGGGACAACAAAATGGTATTTTGCTATAGCTCCTCGTTCATGCATATAGATTGCGTTTCTGAAGCCCCGTGATTCGCTGGCCTCGCTCCGTGGATAGCGCCCACCATGTATACCCTTCGGGAGAGTAGACGGGAAAGTATTATATCCTTTTAACGCATTAATATAAGAAAAACAATATTGCTTTTACTACAGAGGTAAAGAAACCCTTCGAATCCCCTTCCTCTTCCCTTGTCATCACCTCTTCCACAATGACCCCGCGAAACAAAAGGAGTGCAGTCGTCAAAGACGCTTCTTCTCCGTGTATAAGGCTGAAAGGCAATGCTTGCCTCTTCTTTTTTTAAAAGTATCGCGGGACAACGCCTCGCAATCCGCGCGACAACGGCCGAATTACCTCCTGACTGGCGGTTCCCTAAGCTAGCTAATCCAAAGCAACAAGAAGACTCCGTTTGCAACTGCTACAGAACTCGTTGCGAGTGGCGCGAAGCGACATATGGAAGCACTCGGCGAGATTACCTCTGCAGAATGGAACAACTCCGTTCTTAGCCGTCTTTCCATTAGCTCTGCCTCCGCGCTTGAGCGCCCAATACAGCCCCCGCTGCACTCCTAAGCTGGCAGTGCGGTGGGGGGCTACGTGCTCCTCGGACCGGTCGCTTCTTTTCGCCACGTGATACTTGGGTAGTAATTCAATTAAAGTAATTGAATTACTGTAATTTAATTACTTTTATTAGTAATTTGTAATTATAATTAATTACTTTCGGCTAAAATGAATTGTAATCGTAATTTAATTACTTTCTAGCGTCAGTAATTGCAAAATTGCAGGCACAATTGCAATTACTTCTGGGGAACTTCGCGGCTCCGACGGAACCTCTCTGAAAGCGTCAGCGCCCGCACAAGCGGCCTAGCTCTCGGTGAAACACTCGCACACAGACACGTACTACGCACAACATAAATATCGTTGCATTGTTGTTTTGCTGCTTACACTGCGGGCTGAGAAACAATTCCTCTTTGGAGTCTACCTCAACTGCGCCGCGTAGCGCCATCTGCGGTCCGAGCAGAAAACAATAGCGTAAACATGCCAAGATATTAAATAGAAGAAAATGAGCTTCAGCTTTTAGCCGAGGTTGGGAATTCTAATTTCTATAAAGTTATTTTTCTATATTTTTGCCAGTTTTTTACGTCCCTCTTCCAGTACTGCCGCATATGGGCATCTTTGTATTATTTGCAAGTTCATTTCCTGTTGGTTTTACTTCGGATATTATTTTCATAAGCATTTTTGGAGACTTACCTCGCGTATGTGAATATTGTCACAAATGATTCGAGAGACCCGATTTAGTTGTTATATTTATTCTAAGCCATTATAATTTCAACAATTTCAACTTAATGTAAATAATTTATAATGCCACGATGTGTGTATGTGAACGCGGTCATATTAGCGCGTGTGAATTTTAGTTTTATATTAACACTCGTAAAATATTCATATATGACTACTTGTCGCATTTGTATTTGCCTGGCTAACAAAAAAAGTCTGTCAACCCAATTGTTTTTCTTTAGCTTTCTCAGCGTCTTCCCGCACATGAACTAGTTTATTATTACTTATTAAAATATAAGAGCGTAGTACTTCATTGCCCCATACTGTCAAGTTCCATCATGAATTTAACAAAATTCAAAAAAAGGAAAGTACAATACGTGTCATTTATGTAGCGATGCTTAAGCCTCCTCAAACATTGGGGCAAGGAATAAACAAATAAATGCATTGCATTTTACTGGGTGATATCAAGGAGCGGCCAGGCTCTTTAAATCGACCGCAAAATTCGGTTTCGTAACCTATCGCATTTTGATTTTGTACAACGTTGTCCAAAGGTGGTGCATTTTTTCTATAAGATTCGCAAAGAGCGAGCTTACCCGAGGAAAAAGTAAAAAAAGAAAAAGGCTTAACCCCTATGGAAAACGCAGCGAAGCCACCGGTCTTCAAACCGTTGGGCGCCCTATGATTTGAAGACCGGTGGCCTCGCTGCGTTTCTATAGGAGCTAAGCCTTTTTCTTTTTTTACTTTTCTTCAGGCAAGCTCGCTCTTTCCGAATTTTATAGAAAAAATGCACCCCCTGTGGCCAACGCTGTACAAAATTGGAACGCGATAGGTTAAGAAACCAAATTTAGCGGTCGATTTAAAGAACCTGGCCGCTGCTTGTTTAAACTTATATGGCCCAAGTCGGGTCGCTCTCAGAAATAAGTAATTGTAAAGTAGTTGCATTACTTTTTAAAAGTAATTTGTAATTGTAATTAATTACTTTTCACGTAGTAGTAATTGTAATTGTAGTTCAACTACCTTTGAAGCAAAGTAATTGTAATTGTAATTAAATTACATCTTGGAAGTAATTTACCCATGTATGCACATCTATGCACAGAGAGCAACGAGCTTGAGTATCACCTTAGAGCGATGAACCGCGACCCAAGGCCTGAAGCGGAAATGGCACCCCCCCCCCCCCGGTTGCCGCCATCTTGCCTGTTTGCCACATTAGCGATCACGTGACGTCAAGATGGCTGCGCCCAGAGGTGGGCCAGATCAGAATGGCCAGATCACGGTAAGCAGAGGGGCCCCCTGGGGCTGCGTTCCAATCTTACTCGAATGGATCCGGGTTACTCCGGTGGATCATATCAGGTGACAAGATTGATAGAATAACTGAACGCGGGTAGGTTTTCGAACGCCAAGGTACAAAACGTTTACCCTAGAGCGAGCTCAAGTAAATTTTGGACCGCGGCCGTGCTTACCGTAATCTGCCCAATGTGATCTGGCGCACCTATGAACGCAGCCATCTTAAAGTCACGTGATCACTAATGTGGCAAACGGTCAAGATGGCGGCAACCCGGGGGGGGGGGGGGGGTGCCATTTTTGGCCGCTGGTTTACCGCTCTAAGTTTACTCAAGCTCGTTGATAGAGAGAGAGAGAAAGAGAGGGGTCACGTGGTGTAAATGAGGCGGCTGATTGGCCCGGTGAGTTCGTAGCTTCCAAGGTACTGTCAGCTTATGGGGTGGACGGAGAGGACGCCGCTCCGTTGCATCTCACGACGGAGCGCGGAGGACGCCGTACGAGTCATCCGAGCTAATCCCAATGCTGCGTGAATGTCACGTGAACTTCGGAAAGGGCGCAACTGCGACGCGCCCGACTGAGTCACGTGACGCGTTTCTAGGCTCCGGATTGGCTGGGAAGCCTTCTTTAAGCGTCCGCTGCGGTACACCGCATAAAGCGAAACGAAGGGTTCGCCAGTTCTAGTGTGTAATACGCAGATCGCGGCAGAACTCTCAAAACAAAGTTTATTGCGGGATCAAGTCAAAGCTCCGGAATTTCGTGAATTGCGTGCGAGGAAGGAATAAAACAATATCCTCACTAGAAATCGAGTTGCCAATCCTCGTAAAGGCGGTTTTAGGATAGCGACATCGCCGCACGGTGTCTGTATGCACTCAACTGGCTCTTTGATTTTAAGTGGCATCAAGGAATTCACTCTGTGTGGATTTTGAATTTAATTTTATAGTGAGCACGGCAAGGTTTATTGGAGAAATTTCAAGAGGTAACAAAATGGTGAGTTGGGCTACTTAATTCATAATGTACTAAAACGCAAAAAACAAACAAACAAGGACGGAGGAGGATTGATGAAAACACAAGGCGCTGTTGCGTTGTTGTCAATCCTTTCTTTGTCCCTGTTTCTTTTTTTTTTTTAACGTTATTCAAGAGGTATGCTCACTGGAAATGAGGCCCTTATGTGTGTACTACATAGTTTCTATTTCGAGAAAAGCGCGTATAAGGAAGACGCGAATCGGAAATAGGTTTTGGGGGATCTGAAGTGTCATCATGGTGGTGATACCAGAAGGTGTGGGTAAAAGGCTGATGGCGAAACTCGTGTCATATCTGCTTCCTTTTTTTATTACGCCACGGATTACCGCCGGAACGCTTCAGACAAACGCCGTCAGGCGGAGGAAGCGGTGTATCACAATAAAAAAGGTTGTATATATATAAAGAAAAAATTCGAAGTCGTAAGCGCCGTTCACACTCTTGCAACCGAGTACGACCGGGAGAGACAAGACCGGTTTTTAATCCTCTTACGACGTCTTAGGACCAGCTCCGCAGCAGCGCATCCTGTCCCAAGACGTCGCAAGAGGCTTAAAAACCGGTCTGGTCTCTCTCGGACGTACTCGGCTACAAGTGTGTGAACGAGCCTTTACCGGTTGTTTTATAACAAGAAGGAGAAAGAGGCAAAAACGAAAAAAGCGTAGAAAAAAGAAGCTGCGACAGGACGGTGTTTTTTGCGTTGTTTCGTTGCAAACTATACGTCAAAATGCCATAGCACTGCTTTTCTTCAATAAAGCCTATATAACCCGCTATGTAAATAGAGACAAAGTCATAATAATAATAATAGTGTTGTGAGTTGGTTTGGACAACGGAGGTTAGCCAGCTCTCGTGGGCGTCTGGTGTCTGCGCTGTGGACGACAGGGTTTAGCCAGTGCAGTACCATTTCTATAGCCTGGGGTTCCTTAACGTGCATCACGCAGTCGTGAAACACACGACCGTATACGCTGGTGCGACGCTTATCCAGATCGAAACGTAAAACAAAGGTGGACATTGACCGACCGACCCCCCCCCCCCCCCCCCCCCCCCCCCCCGAAACAAAATTCTGGCTACGTGCCTGGCCCAAACAGTGTTCTCTCCTGTCCGACGTCTTCATTGGTATACATAAAACACCCTGACCCTCGGGACAACTCCGCGTCACGCCACGCGTGGTCATGTGACGTATGCACACGCGGAGCGACTCGTGACCCGCGCATGTGCGCGATGAAGATAGAAGGAAAGAAGGTCAAATGATCAAATCGTTTCGTGCTAGAAAGATGAGAATTCTCCGAGGGCGAGTGGTGGCCGAGTGGACTAACGCGCCCACCACTCGCCACGCGCCACCACTCGCGCGCGTGTGTGTGTGTGTGTGTGTGTGTGTGTGTGTGTGTGTGTGTGTGTGTGTGTGTGTGTGTGTGTGTGTGTGTATGTGTGTGTGAAGCCACTTGTGTTTCCTTAGATCTACGACTTAATTTTCGCGAATCGAGTGTAGCTTCCGTAGCGTTCACATATTGCCCGAATTGTTCGCGGGACGTATTTTTTGCAAATTGTAGGCGATTTGCGAAATCTGCGAAAATTAGGTCCTCGCGAAAATTTAGTCGTTTACAGTATATGTTGCTGATGCAAACAGCCTGCCTACTGTATAGCATAAAATAACCGAAGAAATGACGCGCGACCCGGGCAAACGAAAAGGCCAGTTGCCGGCGCTTAGTGGGGAGGGGGGGGGGGGGGGTTTAAAGGGTCACGTGATATGTGTGTGAAGCCACTTGTGTTTACTTACATCCTAAAATTCGAATACATGTTGGTGATGCAAACAGCCTGCCTACTGTATAGCATAAAATAACCGAAGAAGCGAACAAAGCTCACGCGCGACCCAGGCAAACGAAAAGGCCAGTTGCCGGCGCTTAGGGGGGGGGGGGGGTTAAAGAGTTTCGTGGTGCGCCGCTGGCGCGGTTTTGGTTGTGCCGGTGCAGCCAGCAGGGGATCATCGGGGATTGACCACCCGAAGTCGTCATAATTCCGACCGCAGTCGCCGATCTACTCTACAACGGGGCCGACGGGGCCACGTCAAGCAGATTCCAACGGTGCATCGTCACGGCAATCGTCGTCTCTGTGCACGCGTGTTCTATCACCAACTAAACAACACACGCCCACAGAGAGAACAAAAACAAACAGGATTAGGCGGCATTTACTGCGCGAGATCGGTGTTAAGCCGGCGATAAAAAAACGCGTGCACAAAGACGACGAGTGCCATGACAACAAAGTTCGTCTGCTTCTCGCACAAGAGTTGCGACCATGTCAGAACGCCGAACTCCTATTGGCTGATTGAAAAAAAAAAAAAAAATAGTGACCCGAAGGCATCTAGCATTCAGGTCTACCCGCCATTCTTTCAATCGAAGCCAATCAGAGCTCGGCGTCATTCTGACGTCACCGCAATTCTCTTGCGCAAGAAGCGGACGACGTGTGCTCTCCGCGCATGCGCGCGTTTGGCGCTCCATCGGATACTAGCGTTGGCTCGCGGTCGTGCTTAAAGGGACACTCCAGTGGATTTTGAGATCGTCAGTGAATAGCGATAACTCAATTCTACAAGCTAAGCATCTTAAAAAAAAAAAACAAAGCCAGAAATTGCATTTGTGGGCGGCCGATTTGCCTGTTAGATACACCTAATCGAAGGTCGTAACATGACCCTCTTTCTTCGCCTCGGAGCAGACACCAGGGAGCGCCGTCGGACGGCGTTTATCGAAGAATGATTGCTGTATTGCATCTCCTATACCCAGAACGATTTGACGTTTTTGTCAAAATATAATACACAACGTTCCTAAAAAGAGCGATAGTAGTAACGCGTTCGGAATCTCCACGCAATGAACTGCACTTCTATTGGTCAAATCTTATGGGGCTGGTCGGGACACCACCTCCAAAAAGTGCCCGTGTATTTCTATTGCTGCGAGTTTCCATAGGACGTCTTGCCATCTAGAACTGGTCAGGTTATTGACTAAAGCCCAGCAAACATATCCCATCAAAAGCAAGCTTCTAAAAAAAGCACTTGAGTGCCCCTTTAATGTCGATCGAAGTATAGATCCGCCCGCTAATCCACCTTTCTGAAACAAATGTAAAAAAAAAAAAAAGAAGAAGTACCAATAACGATATAGACTCGGCACTCAACCAATTCGAGTTTTCGTGTTTTTTTTTTTTCTCTTGAACATCTTTTTGTCTGAGAAAATTTAATAAAAGCTCGAGAGGCCGGCTTTCCTCACAGATCTGATTTCCGAAAGTAAAGTTGGCATAGTAAGATCAAACAGAGTTGGTCACACGTTCTTTGTTTTCTTCTGGAGCTTTAGGGTACGGCGCCCTGTACTCTGTTGTTTTACGCATTCTACAAGCGACACGATATGCCGTTGGTTGAGCTTCGAATTGTTCGTGTACGTTGTCTCTAAAAGGCCAGCACGACGATTTGTTGACACTGGTTTTCACTCTACTCTCGGAAGGGGAGGTGCTGTTGCCTCGTCAGGAATGCATGCCTATGCCTTTTGTGACGCTTGGCGCCCCGGCCTCCCGACAACTGTACTACTCGTCGATTGTCGGAATAAACCTTTGGTTCGATTTGAAAACTCTAGTCGCTCTCTTGACATTCAAAGGAATTAAAGAAAAAAAGAGAACATTCCTCGCTTGACATTTTTTGTTTGTTTTTTACGACGACCGGATATTGACAAGGTTTCGCAGAGGATTAGGTGTGTGTATTGCGTACGGTGTGACCCGCTAAAATCGAAAAAGAGATGCTCCGCGCCAAATTTCGCGCGGAATCAGTTTCACGTTCCACAGATTCCGCGCAAAATATAGCCCAAAGCGTTTGCCTCTAAACTTAGCGGACCACACCGTACACCGTACATGGACAAGAAAGGGACGTCTACGCTAAGTGTACGCGAGACCACACATATGGCAGGGACGTTACATAAAATCTGGCAACTGTTTCAGGCCAGTGTTTATCTGTAAAAAATACAGATAAAAATAAGCAATAAATTCACTTGAAAAGAGAGAGAGAGGGGTGGGGGAGTCTTTTATAACAAAATTCATACAAATTTAAAAAAAAAGAAGGGATGTCGAAATGTTAGTCTATGTGCTGCAAGCTGCCGCCCGATACAAAGGGTATAGCCATTACCATCCATCCATCCATCCAGGATACGCAAGATTAACGTCGCAAGCAGTTGCAGTCGCACTCGGTCGAACTCTCCTGCACTCGTTTTGTGTGTCACGCGCGATGTTGACGCAACACTTGGAATAATGTAGAAGCAACAAACCGTCCGAAACAAATCTCAATGAACAAAAATGCTCTAGGCCATCGCTGAACTCCCGTGAACCTATAGGATATGTTCGCAGATGTCAAAGTGTCACGTGGCAATGTGGCGTCATGTCACGTGGTCACGTTACGTAACGCGGTAAACTCACCCGCTAAATTTAGCGTTAAAAACAAAAACAAAAAAAAACGTGCCCCCTTAAATTTAGCGGGAAAAGGGATATGCGCTCCGTACGTGACGATACATCTGTCAGTGCCGTAACATCTGGCAGTGACGTGAAATGTCTTTTCGAAATGAAACCCAACCAAACAAAGAAGAAATTGTTTAAAAAAAATGTGTTTGTTATTAACATACTATAGAATCCATAAAACGCAATTTTATGACATAGAAAATAAATACGTCGACTAAAACAAAACAAACAACTTGATAGCCAGATACGTGGAGTGAATTAATGAACTCCCCCTGACTCGGGGACACTTTGATGTCTCGTTTCTCGAGGACGAGCTCCACTAGCCTCGGTTTGACGAGTTTTCTGTTTTAACGATGAACACGACTAGGCAGCGGGAAATTAATTTTTGTTTTGTTTTATGAAGCGAATTTTAACATATGGTGTTTGTTACAGAGTACCGGCCACTCCGTTCCCCCAACTTTCTCCCGGGCGCCGCCATTTTGGTGCCTAGCGCCGAGCGAACGCAATTATCTGTTGTTTTTTTTTGTTTTTTTTATTAAATGTGCGCGCCATCTAGTATTTGCTGAGTGAATTATCCGAGGCCGCCATTGTCTGGGAACGTACTCTGAGCATCTATTGGTTACGAGGATTACGTCAGCGTTCGGGGTAAACTCGGTCTCAGTTCGGATCGAAAACGAGTGCTGCGACCGGCTTCGGCGAGGACTCGGAACCAATCACCACCGCGTATTGCCCAAAAAATGGCGACCGCCAATGTTGCTTCACGAGGTTTTGAAACGTGTCTTTTGGCAATCGTAACGATTTGAAAATGCGGCTCCCATAGATTTATAGATGCGGTGTAAGGAAGGATAGCGTTTCGCTTCGTCGCAGGTATTCGTTTAACCTCAAGAACCGCAGTAAAAAGTAGTCCGGCTACTCGCGGAGCGTCATTCATTTCACCCTTTGTGTAGAGAATTACGAAATAATTTCCCCGTTGTGCAGAGAATTACGATGTATGTAGGTGCATTCTAGATTAGATACATATCATCATATCGAGACACGCACACGCTTCGAACACCAAAACGATAGCTTCTCCCTCCGACACCAAATCTTGTAATACCTCTGTCAGACGGGCACCTAAAAGGATCTTTACGCCAAGGGCCTTTGGGATTTTCGAATGACCTTTAACTTCTTCCGTGCCAGACAGCGCAAGTAAATTTCATTTAGACGATGTTTACAGCGACTGAAGTCTCGTAGCTCGGTTCAAACGCTTAAATCATGTTCACGCCAGAAAAATATTAATTTGGCGATATAAATATTTTTTAAAGTTTTTTTTTTAAGCAAACAAAATATATGAAAAAACAAAATGACGAGTTCAGTCGAGTGATTACAACAAAGTCAATTTTAAGCCCAAACATAGTGGTTTTTTTTTGGCAATTAGCGGCAACCCTGAGCGCCCCCCTGATCACTCAGTTCTCCTAACGTAGCTCGGAGCTCCGGCTTCTATCCGTGCTTCTGCTAAGCTTTTGCCCTGTTCGGTTCGGCGTCGTGCTCGCGCTCAAGTTTCATCGCACGCGTCGGAGGTCCTCCAGCCGATCCTGCCAAAGTCGTATCAGAGCCCAGGTCGCCTCAACGCTCTAATGAAAGCGCGGCGACCCCATCCTACTCCTGGGCGCTCTTCCGTCGTTCAGCATATCGCACGACGCGAGAGAGATACAGAAATATATATGTACAAAAAACAGTTAGCGATACACTATTAAATGATATAAAATATAAAGTAGAGAAATAGAAGCTAGATGACTATGGTTGTATGGAAAATCGAGAGGAGGAAAACCGAAGGGCCGAAGCGGACGATGCGAGCAGGCGACGACGAGGCCTACTATAGATAGCTGGGGCCGTGATTACAGAAAACTATTAGTAGAGCGAGGTCTATACAGAATATACTTGAAACACGCGCTTTTTCTGTAATAAACATTCAAAAACAGTGATTTTTGATATCAGTACGATCTCTTATTTCAATTCGCTTGTGTAGTCCGCTGCTGACGAGAGTACTCCTTTAGCAGCCGTAAAGGAGTTGCGGGAACTCGGGTTCTCGAAAAGGACATTTACGCTAAATGCCATTTGAGTTGCCGTGTGGCACTGCCTAACTGACATTTACACTAAAGGTCCTTTGGCGTAAAGGTCCTTTTAGGCGCCCGTCTGACAGGGGTATAAAAACGATACTTCGCGCAACGTGTAAAGAATGCGCAAAACATTTTTTTCTCTTTAGATGAAAACGAGTATAGTTTTAAAACTTGTAGACGACGAAAAATAACCGTTTTCCGCGTTTCCAGATAAAGCCTCGGATAACGGACGACGATGATTTTAAGCACCCAGATGGACGCAGTTCCCGTACCCTGGAGCGTATAGCTTACTTAGTGGCGCCAACATATTAGATTTCGGGGTTTCAGTTTTAAGGCAAACAGAGTAAAGATTAACGAAACAAAAAATAAATCAATAATATAATGGGGTAATAAACGAAGCGAACAAAGTCCATATATCGACGGGTCATTAGTTAGCGGAGGCGCCGGTCCCGTCCCCATAAAACGACCACACCCATTTACGAGCCCTGCATCGTCCAGGTTTCTGCTCGCGGTGATTTTACACCGGGAAGAAAGAATCGTGCTCCTGGAGGTTTTTTAATGGGAAGCGAACTTTACTCATATACTCGAAAACCCGTAAATGCATTTCGTAAAAAAAGAAGAGAATGAAAAGAGAAGTGTTTGGGAATGTAGAGACGAGTGTCGAATGAAATACGGCCCCGCTAATGAAATTGTTCAGCGCAAAACCGCAGAAAGCAATCTGGCGTGTCTTTTATGTAATGTAGTATGTTTTTATTTTCGATTGTGCAACGATCTGGACAATGTTGTCGTCGTGTTGTGCCGTCGAAACGCCGGTCATGTTTATCTTTATCTGAAATCCGGTGTAGTATAGGCCGGCGACATAGGCAATCGCAAAAGCTTCCTAACACCTTATATAAAGCTCAAGAAGTAGCGTTTTTTCGGTAATCGTAACTATCACAAATTGCGCCCGCTCTGAAGCTACGAACACCAAAATTGCGGCGCCCGCAATATAGTCGTGGAATCCGGTGCCTATCTTTTTTTTTTTTTAAGCGTAGCTATTTAGTTTTAGCTGTAATCTATTAACAACGCGCGATCCAAGCCATTGCAAAAAGGAGCATAGAAAGAATGCTATCAGATAAAGAAACGTGTCAAAAAAACATCAAGCCGGGAAAAAAAAAAAAAGGACTCCGTTACATGATTTTTGCTACATCGTCCCTTCTGCGTTGACTCCTCCTGGAGATAGGCTTAGGTTGGTTGCGCAGTAGCCGAACCAAACCGTAAACATTTGATCGCGCAATCCACGTTGCGTCGAAATAAGAATCTGCTCTCTCCTTATGTCGCAAGAGAAAGAGTTCTTTCAGCCATTAACCGGACTCCATTCGCCCGCCGGTCCCCAAAGAGCAGACGGGCGCAATGGTTTTAACAAGACTGTCTGACATTCAGTCATCGCTCCACCCGCTCCCTCTCGCCAAGAGTAAAAATACGAAAGCATAAAAGAAAAAAACTCAGCAGAACGTGCGGACGAACGCGAAGCTAGATCTCGGTAACAAAAAAACAAGCAAAGCTATTAAAGGAACATTGCTGCAGCAATTTATTCCTCGGGAGAACGCGCCCCCACCTCGTTAGATTGTCACATCCGGGATGTTTGAACCCCCCCCCCCCCTCCCTCCTACCCCCCACCTCCGCCTTCACGCAGCCGTGCCGTGCAGTATTTGCAATTCCAATATCTCCCTCTTTCTCTCCCATGATACCCTTTCCTCTATCTTCTGCCCTCTCACCATCTGACTTCACAGCGCCTCCAGAACAAATCATCCTCCCCCTCCTCCCCCGATGTAGTGACGTCACGAGCTAAGAAGAACCAATCAGACGCCTCCCCCAACAACGGTCTTCTTCATCGCGAGCGAGGAAACAAATAACTACAATAAAATAAGAGAGAAAACAGGGATGCTCAAAGACGCACTACCGCGAAGGAGAATCACGACGGAGACGGGTTTTCTTTTGGAAGCATAATAACAACGAAACCGACCGTCAATATACGTATAAATACGAGACAGGTCTGCCAGGAAAACGAAACAAAATAAACTAGAGATGAAGGGTAAGGGGCGGGTGCAAAAGAAAGAAGAAAGACCAGACCATAACGACCGACTTGTTCGGGCAGCGAGCGAAAGCCCAGTCGGGAAGAAAGAGAGAAAAAAAAAAAAAGAAGAAAGGTAAAAGGGAAAATGATTGCGCGGACTAAGCTCGCCGCGAGAGTTCGCCACCGAGTTGACCTGTAGAGGCCATCCGGGTCAGTCGAAGACCAGTCTCCTGCTGCACCAGAAACCAGTTCCCGTGGAAGCCGCAGCGCACCGCACCGCGTTCGAGTACCCCACTGGCATTGTTCCATACCTGTTCCCTTGCGTACGCTGTTTTTTGTTTTCGTTTTCTTTGTTGAGTTTGTTTGGTTGCTTCTGCATCCCGGTCATCACTGTCTCCTTCAGTCTGTTTTGTACTTTGTATTGGCTTCGGTGCGCTTTCGTTACTACTACTTCCCACGTTCCTAGTCCTTGCCCAGAAGTGTTGGAGAATTACCAAAGGAAAGAGAAAGGGGGAAAGGGGGGGGGGGGGGGGGGTGTTGCTGCCTAATTTGCAGGGAGTTTGGAAAAACAAGGTGTTCTGGTTTTTATTTACACTTTGGTATGGGCTAGTTGGTTCATAGTTCATACTAATTGAAACGTTTAAATAGCGCGAACAAAACGAGGATGGAGAAGTCACGAAGACAACAAGACAGGCGCTAACCCTCAACTGATTTTATTAGAAGTCATCATCACATATATACATATTACACACACTTTTCTGCCCGGCGCGCACTAGTCACCACTCCTTACAAACAGTCATTCAGAAAAGTCACTTCTTTTTGAAGTAAATCAAGAGACAATGCTATAACGGAACCGTCATCCGTAGAACGCAATCTGCTAGCACAATTGCCCCGAGTAAACTTTCCCCCCTGCGGGAAAGTTTTCATGGTGCAAATTGGTCGCTGCTTTATTCACAGAGCACGAGAAGATAATCTTTGTGTGCGCAACAATGCGGGGGACATCTTGCTGACCACTGAGTCGATGTGGCTTTGAATCAACACCGTTTAAACGAAAAGAGCGAAATATAAAACCAAGAGAGAGAGAGAGAAAGATTATTAAGGCGTTTTATATAAAAATGACATATGACAATAGTCTTAGCGCATCATCTCTTCATTTCAAAATGAAGTGACGTTTCAGGATGGGTTTTTGTAGGAGGGAGTGGTTATTGGTTGTGATGAGGGTCGAGCAGAGGAGTCTGTATATCTGATGATGACTTCTAATAAAATACAGTCGAGAGTAAGTGCCAGTCTCGTCGCCTTTGTGTCTTCTTTGTACTCGCTTCGCTCGCGCTCTTTAACCCTTCTAAAAAGTAGTGGTTCGGTGTGCCATCTTTGTACTGTGTTTGTGTTCCGGTTCGTCTCTGTGTGCAATACCGGGCTTTTGTTTTGCCCGCGTCAGGGGGATGCCTGTTAGGTGGCGTAATAGTTCAAATACGATGTTATTTTATGTTGTTCATGCTCGCTCCTTTCTTTTCAAAACACACGGGCATCGACAGAGGTGTACGTGCCAACTATTTGGCGAGTTTTCATTGGAAGGAACACTTTTCCTTATTTAAACTTTCTTTTTTGTACGATTTCCCGAGGGAATTTGCGAATTTCTCGATGCGCTTTAACATATATATTCAAGTGGGGCCTTCGTGGTTTTTTTTTGTTGTTGTTCTTTTTGTTGGCTATACAGAGTTTTGGGGAAAAAGACAGCTTTGTTTCGCTGACATTCTTTTCAGCGGAAAGTCGAGGTAAACAGATATGAAATTATAAAAAACAAAAATAGGCAAATGAATGAACCGTACTTGGTCGAATGAAACAAAGTCTACGAAGCCGCCAAAAGACAAAATCTTTGGCGGAGCCGGGATTTGAACTCCGTGTCTCCCAATACTTGGTCGGGTATGCTAACCGGCCGACCGGATATTGGGAGACCCAAAGTTCAGATCCCGGCTCCGCCAAAAATTTTGTCTTTCGGCGACTTCGTAAACTTTGTTTCATTCGTTCGAGTAGGGTTCGTGAATTCGCATATTTCTGAATATTTTCCCTTTGGAGACGACGTACGATGATGAAAGTGTCCGTGATATATATACCATATGTCTAGGGATGTCGCGAACCTGCCGATATTCGAGTTGGACAAGGTTCACCTCCAGAAATGTTTAAACGCAGAGTTAGACTGAGGCTTGTCTGTAATGCGCATGTCCACAAATTAAAAACGAGCTAACATCGCGCGGCGGAGGAAGGGCGCAAAAGTTACTGGGTATATTGTTTCTCATAAAAGCTAATTAAACCATTAAACTCTCATACGCTTGCTTGTCTGTGCTGGGGCACTGAGCACGATGAAACGGCATCATAAAAACCACAGTGCTGATTTATTTTTTTTTTTTTTGGAGGGGGGGGGGGGGGGGGGTTAACGTTATTGCAGCCTCGTCATTCGCCGAGCTCCGACTTGTATACATTGCAGCGATTGGCTAAACCAAGTGCTTTGCGGAAAAGTAAACGCTCCACATTGCTTAGAGCTTGGATGGATGTTAACGCCTGTATCCTTTAGAACGGGCGGTAGCTTGCGTCACCTAGCGTAAAATCCCTCCCCCCTCAAAAAGAAATATTTTTTTTTGTTTTATTAAGCTAATTTATTCCTCCTCTCCATTCTTGTAACTATCAGCAGACAGTGTGAGATATCGCCCGAATGGCCTTTGGAGAATTGAACAAAAACAAAATGAAAACACGCACCCGCCACCTTGTTCCTCCGGCGAGGGAGTCGCGAACCTTGTAGACTCGGCGTTCAGAACCTTTCCGAAGTGAAACCCCAGTATACTCGCGCGCAACGCCATTGACCAAGAAGCTCTTTCGTTGCGGTGTAATTTCGGGGAAAAAAGCGAGCATTTTCTTTCCATCTCTCCTTCGCAAAACTTGGTGACGTAGCTGGGGGAATCGCTCCAGTGACGATATTTGAATGCGGTTCATAGAGTGGACCCGATCCTTGCGTGAGCACGTGATTTGGGCTCGTGTTATTCAATAGACCTGTGTCCAATCGCTGCAACGACGACAATGGCCGAAATATTGCAATGTCTGGAAGTCAGCGAGAGTCTTGTGCTTTACCAACTCTAGCCCGTGGATATATAATCAACATTGGCTGCGTTTACACGGAGGGGACCGTAGCTCAACTTATTGAGATTCGACTATTTTTATTGGTAGTAGATGGGTAAAAGAGAAAGAAGTAGGAAGACAGGGTGCGTGTGAATCGTTCCTGTTCGATTCGATGTACTATGATGGCATTCGTGTAAACCCAGCCGTTGAAGGGGTACTCCGGCGATATTTTGAGCAACCCAACCGAACTTTATTTTCGAAATCGCCATATTTTACTCTTTCCGGTATGATATTTAGTATCGCAAAATTCAAAATAGTTATTGGGAAATCGGCAAATGAAAATGACGCCCAAACTGAGATTCGAGTATACCCGCGCTTTTTATTGCCGTGACGTCACGGGATGGCAGGCTTGCGGTTCGAGCGGGCTGTCTAAAAATGAACTATGCCGAGCATTTGTTTCGTGCTGCTGCGCGGGAGCTGGAGCGACCTCCCAAAGCATTCATTTGACACCATGAAACTGTTTGTAATCAGTTGGGAACAAAGTCTACATCCCAAAGAGTGAATCCCTGCCTTCCCATGACGTCAATTTTTCAATGTTGCCAGTAGAGCTTTTCACTTTCAAAAGCACGATGAGGATCAAAATTGTAAATTCTATAGCTTCGCGAAACAAAAGTGATATTGGCCAAATATTTGGGTTAATATTTCAGCGATGTCTGTTGGTGTGTTTAGCGTGGCATTAACCTCTCAACGACCAGGGCTAGTTCTATTTCCTTTCCATTTTTTCCCCCTAAATTTGAAATGTTTGTGTTGAAGTCTGGCACTTCTGAAGTAGTAAAACGTCGTCAAATTTTTTTGGAAAGTTGAAAGGTTAGGCGAACAAGTCGAACCTCACGTTCGAGAAGCGTTCGAAATGTTCCTTTAACATGCCGGGCATGGGCAAAATACTTCCAAAAATCTATTAAAATACAAATACAAAACACTTCGACCAAATGTATTTAATTACAAGTCGAATTGAAGTTTTTAGAAAAGTATTTAAAGATAGGATAATAATATGACGAGAATGTTTGAAACTCTCAAAATAATTTTACAAATAATATTTTTCTTCCAATAGTCTTATATCTAGATTTAATTTTACCCGTGTTTGAGGAAAGAGACCATGAGAATATAAACAGTGGAGTATATTTATATATGAAGCGCTCCAAAAATGTCGCGGTTTAAAAAAATTTTTTTTTGTTTGTCACAACATGACGCGTACAACATTATGAAACTATATATTCAGTAGAAGCTTGATCTGAATGTTTCAAACGAAGCAATAATGCCTTTTGAAACAACGTGTTGTTAAACGTCTAAAAAAGATAAATGAGCCAACAAAAAATGTAAATAATTGTACTGACCTTGTTCATTCCTTTTTTTGCTCTTTATTTTTTTCCGTTTCTTTCATATTTATTGTGAGAAAAGCACAGCAAGTTTCACGGTCTTTGCAATATGGCTTCCATCGAGAAGAGTGCATAATATTGCATTTGACTGCGAAGAACAGTTTCCAAAATTGTATTTGGGCGATATATGAAATACATGTATTTATAATACAAAGTTTTCGGTAATAAAATGCAACTGTCCCCCCCCCCCCCCCCCCCCCCCCCCTTTTCATGTAATGCCCCAATGAGGCCTTTAAGGGTCAATAAATGAAATAAAATGAAACTAAGCCAACATGTAATTAAATACGAAACACAAAATACTAAAAGTATTTTAAATACGTATTCCAACTACTTATGCTTGCAATACTGCCCGTCCCTGGTATAAGCACTTATGTGAACTCGAAACTTCCCTAATAAAGTACGCAAAAAATGCTCGATTCGATCCCGCAAAATATTGTTACTTGTTCATAGTCAGTGGTCTGCATGCACGAAGAGTTAGTAACGCCCCCCGGAGGCTCTCTTTACCGCCGGTGCTTTGTCTGTCGGGAGTCATTAATGAAGGAGATGGACGTTCTCCACCAATGGAACGACTCCCTCTGCATTATGCACGAGAACCCAGCGGCTGCACGCGCGTTACCCACACCAGAGCCGTGACGGGGGGCGCATAGTTTGCAAAGACTTTCACAGGTGGCGTCAGGTTAATGACCCATTAAAAGAGGGGTGTAGCGGCATTAGTTTATCGTTCCTTTTTGTTTGTTTGTTTGTTTGTTTGTTTGCGCATGTGGCTTCCTTTTTCTTTTTTCTTACTAATGAGTGGCTTTGACGCATTTAGACACCGAAAGGATTGAAGGTGTTTTCTGTATCTTGTTATTTCCAATTAAGGTCGGACCATTCTCGCTAAATATTTGATGCAGCTACATTGTTGTAAGGGAATTGGACATGTATAAGGTGCTCTCCTGGTTCAAACCAATAAAATGTATGGTGAAAAAAAAACTGTATTGCGTTTCTTTGTAATGACAAAAAATCAAAAGATTAAAAAAAAAGAGAGAGATGATCAACCGTCTTACGGGGGAGCTTAATAAGACTCTTCCTATTATGATGGAATGAAGGCAGTGAAGGAACGTAATTTGGGAGGACGTACTAATTGTCGGGGTTTCTTATGTCTGCTCGCTGAGCGGAGAAGGGATCGATTTTTATCTTAAACTTTATCCCCGCGGTGGCGGAAAATGTAAATTGAAACTAGCAGTTGGGGCCATAACATCAAGATCGCGCGCTTTCAAAGATCGGCGCTATGGTGGCTGAAGGAGGAGGTGTGTTCACTGCCTGCATTGATTCAATCCAGAGATCAAGGACGGAAGTAGATGGCGCAGTCATCGAAGCTGATGAAAATATAAGCGAAGAACCGCGCGCCTTTTTGCCGCGACGACGCTTGTGCTGGGGTCCTCTGCACTCTTAGAAAAAAGGGTATCGATAGTCCTCCCTTACGGGAGGAACGGTCTTGTAACCTATGTTCCTTCAGAAAGAGAGGAACTTTCGTCCCTGAAGCAGGGGAGCAAAGTTCCTCCGTCGCCTGCATCTCATTATGGCGGCCCTGAATCGAGCAAATCGAGCTCAATAAGGCTTAACGAGGACGCTACGTCTCTTGTACGGGACGAGAGGAGCAGCAAATAAAAGCGTAACACGAGCTTTCCGCGAACTGTCTTTATTTCCGAAGCCAGATTCCCCCCACAGGTACAGAAACTTGCGTTTCGAAAGCAGTTACTCAGTCTTCTCGTCGACAGCACTGCGATGTTAAACGGAGACAACCGATACCCAGTTACTTCGCGCACTTTACGTCTTACCTTTGGTGTTCCTCGAGTCACCATTACTTCGTCAACCGCACATCACGGAGGAACGGCAAACCCAATCCGCGAAACCAAAAGCCGCTCTCAAAAGAACTAACTCGAAGCCACTGCTGGCCACTGTTTATCCCGTAGCGTGAAAGGTTAAATCGCTTGCCACTAGATGGCAGGGTCAAGCAGAGTAATTGCAAGTAGCTAGGCTAGGTGGCGCTAGGTACTGCCCAATTCATGTTCTACAAAAAACTTTTTTTTTTCAGCCCACCATTGCGCTTACGGATCTTCGGGAACCTCTCCTTTACTCACATTACACATACTACAAGCACCACGTGAACATACACTGAGCACATACACTGCACATACAAACATCAATTCAATGCACACTAACCCGAACGATACACCCGACCTCTGCCTTTCCGTCTTTTATACTGGTCGTTTTGAACCTACGGAATTTTTCGGTGACTGAATAAGCAATAAAAAATATTCCCAGCATGTTGATTTTTTTCTAGCAATGTCATAACTTTGACAGTATTTTGAATGACTCAAGGGATGAATCTCTTATTAAAAAGCGAACGCTCGATCATGCCGTAAATATTTGAAATCCAATAAATCAAGCCGCTCCAATGCGGTTCGAAGCCATGAGTTTGTTTCCCCGCGCGGCACGTCGTAGCCTCTACTTCTATTGTAGTGTTTTTCTATTTGTGCTGTTCGCGCAAGGCTGCAATTGCCGTCTTGAATTAATCTCTGTAGAGCGGATATTCACTCAGCTGGAAGTGATGCTTCACGGGCTGAGAGATCGCTTTTCGATCAACTTGAATGCAGTCAAAGTCGCGACTTGCGGCAGGTGTTAAGTGTACGGAGCTACGCCGTGGCGAGCTCGAAAACTTCTTGCGAGCATCCCAGCGCGCCACTTTGAGGGCAGTTTCTCCAGGGACCGTAGTATATTTAAACAGCGAAATAAAGGGTAGCTTTTTTTTTTTTCGATTTTACCCACTATTCCTTTTTCATGCTAAAATTCCACACTGTAAATATACCTACTTTCCGTCGTGATTTCGTACTGTTCAGTCCTTTCCCCAGAGCGCAATCGCTCTCGGGCACGAGACAACCGACAGTCACATTGGCTACACGTACGATAGGAGCTTACTGTTCAGACCAGCGTTCCAACATGACTATCCGCACGTCGATCAATTGCACCTAACCCCTCAAGTGGTATTAAACTTTTTAATGTAAAGCGGAATGTCAAACTGCGACACCCCACCCCGTCCGATCACGGCCCGACCAGCGGCATCAATGCCCGACAGTTTACGTCATATCATCTTGTTGTTACACCACTGATACGCGAACACACGGTCACATCGGCGATAATTCCAGTCTTCTGTTCACAACCCACAACACTGCCATCACGATGTTGCTGCTATGTTGCTGACACGCACAAATACAGAACCACGTTGAACGCCGGTCGCACTCGGCATCGGAAAACAGAACCGAACTCAGCAAGAAAGGCGCCTAGGCAGCCGGCAGCAAAACCTGCCTGTCTTGGACGCAGTTCCTGCGATTTCCATAACGTCGAGAACGTCGACACAGTTCCGCGTGGTTTCGCTACTGTAGTTCCGCGTGAGAGCGTGAGCCCCGCAATTCGGAGACGGCCATATTTCCCAGTGTACGTGCTATGTGTACGTGGCGCTGCTGGCACTGCTGCGGAACTTCGCCGTTTCTAGCGGCTTCGTTTGCTCGTTTCATAGAATTAGTGATAAAAACGTCAATGCAACCGAAATGCTCTGCACGTTTGGACTAGAAGACGGAATTACAGGCGGCCTTCGCTGCCGCTGAAGCTCAATCAACTCAACAGCATTTATTAAACAACGTGCGCGACCTGCTCGAAAACGAAACCGAAAGAAGATGAGTCGGGAGGGCGAAAGCTTTCTCCAGTCTGCCTGGAGAAGGAGGAAAATGTCTCGTTCCTCCCTCCTTCTCGTGTCCGCTTGGGGGCGCGTCAGTAGAAGGGAGGAAGACGCGCCGTTGCTACTTTTTTCCTCCATTTTTTTTTAGAGTGTGGTATTCGTATATCTCAGTACTCAGTGGCGTGCTGCTAATGACCGCTTTTTCACCAAGTGCGCTTTATCTCGATTCCTGTAACGCTTTTTCGCTACGAGAACCAACTCAGAGCTTCATGGGAGACATAGCTCGCGGATAATAAATACGACAATTTAGCAGTTTGACTGCGGGACGATCTGTTACAGTACTTTTCGAAAACGTATGATGTCCTTGTATAATATTGCGGTTTCTGTGCTAATAACTTAAATGTGCCGTTCCCCCTTACAAAAACGACTTCCAAGATAAAGCTCGCGCAATACTGCCCTGCTGTTCAAATAGCTATCTGAGGATACTTGTTTTAGAGGTTTGTAGACCGACTTCGTCTTTTGGTAGAGAACAATGTACTTGTAAGGTTAGGTGGTCCGGCTCTCACTCTGGTGCAGTGCGGTGGCGCTGAAAAGTATATTTCCCCCCTTTAAAACGTCCTTCATTAGGAAAAGTACGTCGTAACTCTTATAAACACATGTACTCGTACAGAGCCTTCCGTAATTATTTTCGTCATTCACTTTGGTATTAAATGAGGGAAAACCAATCGGGCTTCGTGAAAGTTTAAATAGCGAGAGAGCAATCTGCCCCTGAGGTTCAGCAGCATGGTTTGACGTCGTGGATGGGGTAATTCTTATTCAGTGCGGTCTGAGACTGTAATGTCGACGCTACGAAATGTTTATTTAAGCGGGCCCGAATGCCCACGTCTCCGGATGACGGGAGTGCCACCTTGGTCGACTGCAACGAACTCGATCGCTCCGAAGTGAACACAACTACTATCGTTGCTAAAAGGAGGTGGCCCGCACGATTCTGCAAAGCGGCGCACATGTAAAGCGCATGCAAAGCGGCGCACATGCAAATTGCCCATACCTCCAAGGTATGGGCAATTTGCCTTTCTGCGGCGCCGCGGCTCTCCTGAGCTAAAATAAATATATCATATCATATCATATCACTGTAGCATTTTTCGCAGTTTCGGGAATGCGGGAGGGAGCCGACGACCTAGGAAGATATATGTTTGAACTAAAACAGTGTCAGCAAGATGCACGTAAATCCCTGTTCGCACTGGGAGCGGAACCGCACTGGCACCGCGTTCTTGGTAACCGCTTCGGGAGCGATATTTTACGACCGAATTTATGAACCGCTGGGCCACTAGACTATTGCAACTCGATGCTGACGTGACGCTCGGCAGAGAAAGATTGGACCGACATTGAGTAGCTCCCAACAACTGCTCTAACTTGACATCTGTTGGCGTACCGTCATGTCGGAATAAAATGGACATACTTAAAAAAAGTGTAGGTACCCACGTTGCAAAGGGTATTCATACGGCGTTTATTTGAGCTCTATAATACAAAAAGTCATATAGAATCGAGGAGAGTGCTCCTAAAACATTATAGGGACGACGAGGGGACAGACTGACCTCCTTACCCCAACATAGAGATCAGGGTTCAAACTATTCATACGAGAAGGGTGTGGGCATATTCCATTCAGCAAGCCAGCCGGTCGTGTGCAGATGGTCTTGTCCTGGGTCGTCGGAGCAACGTTGTGTTGGTGTGCCTTACAAAGCCTAGCGTTTCTTGGCGGCCGGTTGGTCAGTGGGATCGTTGTCGTTGTAGGTTCTTCGAGTATCCGTGGTTCCATCGTTTGTCTCCGCCCCGGTGTTCAGTTTCAAGTACTTTTAGAGCGCAGCTCTTAGGCGCCAATTTCCGGCTTGAGCGGCGTCGCCATCACCGTCGGCGTAACCTCGACGACGTTTCGGCAATGCCGAAACGTCCTCGCGGGGTCACGTGACGTCACGGGGATCACGTGACCTCAAGGGGGTCACGTGACTCCCCATGAGGGAGGTCCTGAGGGGGTCCCCTGGGGGGTCACGTGACGGGGGCCCCCTCAGGGGGTCCTCAGGACCCCCTGAGTTAGGTCATGAGGGGGGTCACGTGACCTCATGGTTACGCCGACGGCGACGCCGACGCCGCTTGGAGGGAGGAGTAGCAGGCAGGATGAGGAGGAGGGAGGAGGGGTATACCCTCCCCTCAGTACCCTTCCCTCCTCCTCCTCAAGAGCTGCGCTCTAATTCGGCGTTACAGGGAGTTGTAAACGGCTTTCAATTTTTCTTTTCTTTTCTCTTGCGGCTTGAAGTCGGGACGCGAACAGAGATCACAGAGAAATGCACGTTGGTCGTCGCGACGACGCAAGTGAGTGACGTTGCCGGCGAGGGGGATTTGATAACAAGAAGTGCGTAAACCTCTGGAGCTGTATGTCGTAGTCGTGGTCATAGGATTTCATTGTAGCTTATAAATAAGCTAGCGATAATTTCGCTTCGTGAATAAGCTTTGCTACCTGTTGCAGGCGACGAAGACAAGGCCGGCAGGTCATACAGATACGACTAGGCCGAATCGCTTCTCGGAGGCCACTGGTGATGTAGTGGCGTGGCGGCGTGTTTGTCCTTAATAATGTCATCATACTAACCGCTTTCGTCGAGTTGGTTGGCCGTCGCACATTCGAGGCAGCTCCACCGCTGCTCCGGCTCCGCGATATTACTACAGCCGTCGGGTACTTCCACTAAACGAGATTGTAACGCGTTGACGCCTCCAAGTGGCAAAGCTTGTAACTGCGGTACGCTTGGCCCTTCAGGGCATGGTGACGTACAGTCCCTGCCGAATCACCCGAGGTGCATCGCGTTCTACGATGTCTGATTTTGATGCGCTCGCCGAAATCCCGTCATTTAGATCGAAAAATATAGTCATCCGCTTAAAATACAATCCGGCGATTATCAATTCGAGGTTTAGCCGATCCGATTCGATTTGTTTCTTGGTGTTTTCTGTATATTTCAAGTTTCGATTCGGTATCACTTTAATCTAAGACTCTCTTCACACTGTAAAGAGATATCTGCCGATCTCCGCTATGGTAATCTCGCTGGCACTCATTCCAGCATACTCCACAAAACCGTTTCGTCTGAGGGGTAGTTTCAACTCTTTTCAAACTTCAGTTTATACCATCCCCACTATTCTCCCCCCCCCCCCCCCCCCCCCCCCCCCAAAAAAAAAAAAAGAAAATGCCCACATTTTTTTACACTAATAGAAAAACAAAAATAAATGGAAGAAACCGGTTCCACAGTCCATGTCGAAGCCGTTTCGGGGAAAGCGAGACACATATCTGACAGCACGCTTGAAGAGATCGCCGAGTTTTATTGTCAACTCGTGGATGATTTGTAGGGGCACAGGGCGATAGAAATAGTAGCAACAATAAACGCGTATAAAAAGACGCTCGGGATACTTTCTGTCAAACTGGGTGAGAAGTCAGAGTATACGGGACTGGGGCGTGGAGCATATGCTTCCGACCTCCCATAGTTGCCAGACCGGAAGGCATCCTGATTCCAAATTCAGCGGAAACACGAGATGCAAAAGAAACATTATTCGAGATAGAAACACGAGAAGAAATATATCCGAGAAGCGGAAATAAGGCGCACAAAAAGATCAATAGAAAAAGCAAAAAAAAAAAAACTAGATTGGAAAAAGCTGATCTAGATTCAGCAGAGAGAGCTGCGAATTGGCTGGATACGTGATTTGACTGTGGAGTGACTTACATGCTCCATCGTCAAAAAAATAATAATAATAAAAAAAGATATTCGAATGGAAAGTAACACCTAAGACTCGTAAAAGTAAGCGAGCAAAAGTCAACGTTCTACGAAACTCCGCCGCAGAAATTGTTGCGCTTAGTTTTTGCATAATGGAGGTACGTCTTTAAGTATTGCTATCTTGTATCTACGTGCATTTCCCTCGTTGGAGGGCTGATAAATCTGCAAAAGATTAATTTGTAAAAAAAAAAAAAGAAGAGAAAAATAGAGCAAAGTTGTTATAGTCTCGGCATTAATAGAGAAGAGTTTTAAAATACTGCAACGACAGAGCTCATTTACATGATTTTTTTTCATAGCAGCACACGCGCTTAAACCAGTATATATATATCACCACTCCCCACCCTTATCACTCTCAATCTTAATGACGCCCTCTCTGGCGTGTGATCGTGTATCACAAGTGCATGGTGCACGTTAAAGTCAAATTTGGGGGTTTTACGTGCCAAACCAACGACGGGCATCTGGCACGCCCCAGCGGAGGACTGAGGATTAATTTGGACCACCTGGGGATCTTTTGACGTGCAACCGAAAGCTCGGTTACACGGCGCCTCCTCTGCAATAAGCCTCCGTCATATTGCGGGCACCTCGGCCGGGATTCGAACCCGCCACATGGGGATCCGTAGGCCAGCGCTCTCGCCTCGGAGCCACCGAGGCGGCTAGCATGGTGCACGTTAAAGGCCCCAGGACAGCAGCGGTACTGCATTGGCAAAATTTCTCATCAATAGCGGATGCACCACACGCACGCGCGTTGCGGCTGACTAACCTACCCCTATCTAAATACACGCGCGGCAAATTTACGCAAGGTTAAAACACGCTAGACAGGCATATCTCAGCAAGTCGTCTCATAAACTTTTCACAACCGTTTACAGTTCATCGTTCCCCGGCATATCGATATATATATATATATATATATATATATATATATATATATATATATATATATATATATATATATATATATATATATATATATATATATATATATATATATATATATATATATATATGGGCGGTTTCATTTGGATTCAGGCAACGAGTGAGTGGCAGTCGCATTTTTTATTTTGCTTCAAATTTTTATATTTTGTGGAGCATGTTCCAAGAAGAACAATCCTTTTTATTTTAATGTCCTGACATGTTTAGTTTCTGAGAAAAAAAAATCTCAAGAAGCGGGAAAGAACGACGAGGTTTTGACGATTGTCGTGTATGGCGTTTTTGAATCACTCTCTATCTCAAAGTATTCAAAAGAGAGCGCTCATATCTTTTTAATGTGATATATATCGAAAAGTAGGTAAAACTACATTATAACTACTATTTATTATTCGTCGCTACAATCTTTGGAAAAATCCCCAAGCATGCCTCCGCGAACAACTGAGACCTAAATTGCAGTTTTTGTTTTGAGTCGACTATGTTTAGTATCGCTTTTAAAATAATACCACGTGTAGAATCTTTTATTGCCTTCCAAATTAAGCAATGTTTGTGTTTTTATCATGTACGAGTACTGAGAAGTAAATTATGAAACAGAAAAGGTTTTCACTTGTCGTTCAATTTCAGCCCGCTGTATAAAAAAAAAAAAAAAAAAAACATTTTAATTTTTTTCTTTTTCTCGCGTCGCGTTCTCTTTGCACCCTTCTTTTACCCAGAATACATTCCGTTGGAGGTATTTGCACTGGTTTTGAGTTTTAAACCTCTAAATATGCTGAAAAAGAGCAAGTGCCGATGGTGGGTTTTGACGATTGTCGTGTGTGGCGTTTTTGAACCACTCTCAATCTCAAAGTATTCAAAAGAGAGCTTCTATATTTTTTTATTGTTATATATATGCAAATCGGTAAAACGAAATATCAACTACTATTTATTATTTGTCAATCAAATCTTTGTAAAAATCCCCAAACATTCCTCCGCGAACAACTGTGACCTAAACTACGGATTTTTTTCTGAATCGACTATGTTTAGTTTTGTTTTTAAAATAATACCACGTGTAGAGCCTTTCATTGCCTTCCACATTATGGAACGTTTGTGAAGGCATGAAGGTTCCCTAGACCATCGTACCGGCTTGCGGTCGTGTATGACTACTGTGTAGTGCACGTTAAAGACCTCAGGCTAGCGGTTGTACTGCACTGGCTAAATTTCTCACCTACAGCTGGGAGACTCGTCGCCCGTTGAGGCAGACCAAGTTCTAGGCTGTATAAACATACACACAACCTAATGTTTTTTTTTAGTATAGGCTGCTAAGACTGCGGTGATCTTGATGGTGCGGAATGCACGTTGCAAAAGAACTGCCGAAGCTAGCCGTCAGCACGCGCCCAGCAGTCGAGCACACGGCTATGGCCGCCAGTGAATATTCCCTATAGCAAAGTATTGCAAACAGCGTACGCGTCAATATATAGGACGCAATAACCGTTTATCGCAAAGGCACGGGTTTAGGTTTTTTGGACAATCCTTCGGTCGTAAAATTGCTATAAATTTGTCAAGGTGTACAAAGCCACGCGTTTAGTTTTTGGACAATCCTTCGGTCGTAAAATTGTTCTAAATTTGTCATAGTGTACATAGGCACGCGTTTGGTTTTTTGGACAATCGTTCGGTCATAAAATTGCCATCAATTTGTCATATAGTGTACAGAGGCACGCGTTTAGTTTTTGGACAATCCTTCGGTCGTAAAATTGTCATAAATTTGTCATAGTGTACAAAGGCTCGCGTTTAGGTTTTGGGCAATCCTTCGGTCGTAAAATTGTCATAAATTTGTCATAGTGTACAAAGGCACGAGTTATGTTTTTGGACAATCCTTCGGTAGTAAAATTGTTCTGAATTTGTCATAGTGTACATAGGCACGCGTTTGGTTTTTTACACAATAGTTCGGTCGTAAAATCGGCATAGATTTGTCATAGTGTGCTAAGGCATTTTTTTTGTTTTTTGAACAATCCTTCGGTCGTAAAATTGCAATAAATTTGTCAAAGTGTACATAGGCACGCGTTTGGTTTTTTGGACAATCGTTCGGTCATAAAATTGCCATCAATTTGTCATATAGTGTACAAAGGCACGCGTTTAGTTTTTGGACAATCCTTCGGTAGTAAAATTGTTCTAAATTTGCCATAGTGTACAAAGGCACGCGTTTAGTTTTTGGACAATCCTTCGGTCGTAAAATTGTCATAAATTTGTCATAGTGTACAAAGGCTCGCGTTTAGGTTTTGGGCAATCCTTCGGTTGTAAAATTGTCATAAATTTGTCATAGTGTACAAAGGCACGAGTTATGTTTCTGGACAATTTTTTGGTCGTAAAATTGGCCTAAATTTGTCATAGTGTACAAAGGAACGCGTTTAGTTTTTAGACAATCCTTCAGTCCTAAAATTGTCATACATTTGTCATAGTGTACAAAGGCACGCGTTTAGTTTTTGAACAATCCTTCGGTCATAAAATTGTCATTAATTTTTCATAGTGTACAAAGGAACGCGTTTAGTTTTTGGACAATCCTTCGGTCGTAAAATTTTCATAAATTTGTCATAGTGTACAAAGACACGAGTTATGTTTTTGGACAATCCTTCGGTCGTAAAATTGTCATAAATATTCATAGTGCATAAAGGCAAGCGTTTAGTTTTTGGACAATCCTTTGGTCGTAAAATTGTCCTAAATTTGTCATTGTGTACAAAGGCACGCGTTTAGTTTTTAGACGGTCCTTCGGTCGTAAAATTGTCCTAAATTTGTCAATGTGTACAAATGCACGCGTTATGTTTTTGGACAATTTTTTGATCGTAAAATTGTCGTAAATTTGTCATAGTGTACAAATTGCACGCGTTTAGTCTTTGAACAATTCTTCGGTCGTAAAATTTTTCATAAATTTGTCATAGTGTACAAAGGCACGCGTTATGTTTTTGGACAATCCTTCGGTCGTAAAATCGTCATAATTGTGTCGTTGTACACAAAGGCATGCGTTTTTTTTTCTGGACAATCCTTCGGTCTTAAAATTGTCGTAAATTAGTTATAGCGTACAAAGGAACGCGTTTAGTGTTTGGACAATCCTTCGGTCGTAAAATTTTAATAAATTTGACATAGTGCACAAAGACACGCGTTATGATTTTTGGACAATCCTTCGGTCGTAAAATTGTCATAAATTTGTCATAGTGTACAAAGGCACGCGTTTATTTTTTGAAAAATCCTTCAGTCTTAAAATTGTCATAAATTTGTCATAGTGTGTGTCACAAAGGCACGCGTTTAGGTTTTGGAGAATCCTTCGGTCGTAAAATTTTAATAAATTTGTCATAGTGTACAAAGACACGCGTTATGTTTTTCGACAATCCTTCGGTAGTGAAATTGTTTTAAAGTTGTCATAATGTGCAAAGGCACGCGTTTAGATTTTGAACAATTCATCGATCAAAGAATTGCCATAAATTTGTCATAGTTTACAAAGGCACGCGTTTTTTTTTTTAATAATCCTTCGGTCGTAAAATTTTCATAAACTTGTCATAGTGCACGAATGTACATACCGCGCTAATACTTGAGCCCGGACGATCCATGGCAATGCCTCAAGGAAGAGAAATGTTGAATACATCCAGGCGCAAGTCGCACCCGCTTGAGCTTTACGCCGCAACCACATCACATGCCAGTCAAACATGTCACAGGTGACGTTATAACTATCGATAAAGCCGAAACAAAATAACTCCAAAATAACGCGTCCAGGAAACGATGTCAGTTTTTTTTTTTCCTCACCCGTCACTCACTCTCGATCGTCGTCTTTGCAAACGTTTGCTGTTGCCTTTTTTTTTTTGTAATTTTTTCTGTCTGATATTTTGCTGTTCTTATATACGTTTCTTTTACCCCCGTGTATTCCGCCATAATTTCTCCCAAGATCAAAGCAGGTCCCATATTTTATTCATACGTATTTTTTTCCACATCACTAAGTAAATAAATATTAAAAAAAAAACACTGCATATAAAACTCCCACATCCCAGGGCAGTTTGAAAAGCGGCATGTTTTTCTTTTTTCCCTTTACCGATATCAAAGTGTAATGGAATTCGGAAGCCGTCTGACCGTGAGTACACGTAAACATATCGATCGACCACGCCGGAAGATAAGAAATACAAATCGAACTGTACAATAATGTATATACAGACAAAAAAGCAAACCACGAGTTCTGACAGTTGGTTCGACTGGCCCGTTCGATACGTCATCGGAACATTCGGCGTCCACCATCTAGCCTTCCCTGCATTCCCGGCGAAAGTTTTAGCGAAGAGCCCGTAATGGAACTCGCGGCCACAGCCATTGTCACGTCCCCCAAGGCAGCCATAGCCGTTGTCATGGACGCATCGAAAGTCTTATCCGTAAAGCATGCATAATCACAACACACAAACTCGGGGCGCGGTGGGGAATGGTTATACTTCGTCTCACCTTAGTATGGACTATTGTTAGCCGTGCGTGCTAAAAGCGCGAGCTAGTCGCTTTGAATGAAGCCGCGGTGGCTGCACGAGCGCTCGTGCAGCAAGTGCTCTAGTCAAGGCAGTCAAGGCTGGCCGCTCGCGCTAGCACAGCCTTCGCGGTTAGTCCATGCTAGGGTGAGACGAAGTGTCATTTCTCCAATGTTATGCACACCGCATACACTTAAAACGTTTTCTCAAGTGGTTGTGCAAAAAGAGTGCACTCAGAGCGTGCAAACAGCCGGCCAGCCTTCACGGCGTTCCCAGAGAAAGTCCCCACGAAGCGCCCGTGATCGACCCGTAGCCACCACCACGTCTACGAGAGTAGTCGTAGCCATAGCCGCGTCGGTAGCCTACACTACTGCGCGATGCACGTTAAAGACCCCTGCCAGCATTCGTAGTGCACTGGCTAAATTTCTCATCGACAGCGGAGACAAGGAGACGCCCATTGCGGCCGACTATCTTCCGGCTGTCTAAACACGCAACATAATTTACTTATGAGGTAGAGTGCACGTGAATGTATGAGCATATATAGCCCTCTTCGTTTCCCCTTATACAAAGTGAGCAGGACACAGGGACGACGAGGGTTGTGTGCCAGGCAGCAATATCGGAGCCCGTCCCAGGGGCCACGTCAGGACCCCAGACCGTTTGGGCAAGCTGGAAACAACAACAGCTGCGGGCAAGAGCCCGAACGCGGTGTTGACCGAAGGGACGGAAGTCGTCGCGAGGGGGCGCTTGTTCTGTCAACATCTTTCCCGCCCGAGGCGGTGATATAGTCAATGTCGAACAAGATGTTTTTTTGTGTTTTTTTTCTGTTTTTTTTCCTCCTTGTCTGGTAACGTCTGCCTTTTTTATAGGGGAGCCGCGACCGAACTCTCATCGAATTTGAGGTCTGACCGGTTCGGCGAACTTTTGTTGAACGTTTAGAGAAGTTGGACGAAGTTCGACTTACAGCATTGCCTAAGTGCTGCAAAAAAAAAAAAAAATCAAATTTTGGAAAAAAAATAATAAAGGTGCCCAAGGACGTTTCTCAGATCGCCAAAATATGGCGATAACTCACTCTGCTGGCTTCGGGCATCCTAGAAATCCCTAAATTCTGACGATACGCTGCCGATTTTCTATTAAAAAGGCAATCAAAGATCGCCACACACCGAGGTCATTTCCGGCGATGGGAGGAATATTTCCAAAATCAGGACCAATGTGAGCCAATAGCAAGCGAAGGATCCTCGCGCCTCCAACCGGTGGAACCGCGGATTGATATCTCGAACGCGCAGCTCGTTGCCCATACAGCCCAGACTACGATTCAACCCAACAAGCGCGCCCTCGTGAGCTGACGACCAGACACTTCACTCCCGCAAAAGAGAAGAAAAAACAAACAAACATTGCGTTGTTTTTGAAGCGATTATTGCAGTATTATGTTCCCTATCCGGGAATATTAACATTTTTCGACAACTCTTATTTGCTTTTATCATCTACAAAAGCATACACATGTTGTAATACTACGTTTGCAATCTCAACAAAATGTCGCGTTTTAATTGGTCATATTTCGTCCCAGCTGCCGGGACAATGCTCCTGACATCGTCGGAGATGACCTCGGTGTGTTCGATCTTCATTTGTTTTTTTTTTTTTTTTTGCTAGGAAAATTGGCCGCGCATTGCTATGATTTGTGGATTTCCAGTCTGCTTAGAGCCCGCAGAGTGAGTTATCGCCATATTTAGGCGATCTCAAAAATATCCTCGGGGCACCTTTAATTTGTTAGACATTTTCTAAAAACCGATTGTCATTGTTTACAAGATATAAACCATCTGAGGACGATATAGTACTTTCATCTTAAAAACAAGGAAGGGTACATATAGACGGTGCGACTCCACACTGTTAGCGTTAACGCAATATTGGCGCATCTTTGCACTTCACTTAGAAGGGGCACTGAACGGGGCCTAATTTTAACAGTAGGGATAGTGCCTTAAATGTGCCCTTTCCGACTCACTAGAAGTTTCAATGACGGTCTTTAGATTCTTGGATATAAATAGAGGAAAAAAGAAAATGGAAATTGCTTGTTTGCGCTAACAGTGTCACGCTCTGTACTTCAATAAGGAATGTGCGAAACATTTGCTTGAGTCGAATGTAGTGCTGCGTCATTCCTAACCTTTCCAGTGCTCGGGAAATTAAAACATTCCAGCTTTTTGCAGTGTTTGAAACTTTTTTGAAGTGCTTGCAGCGTTCGAAGTTTCGCAGTGTTTGATGCTAGGAATAACACTGCGCCATTAGATTCCAAACAGAATTTGCAGGCCTTTACTTTTAACGTGTTAGTTGTAGTTTAATAATGGGAAATGATAAAATAAGATAACCAAAAAATACTGCACTTTTCCTCCGCCAGGTGGCTTGAACTGGTTTTCAGTTTTCGCGCATGCGCGCAAAATTCAAACTATTTTGTTGAAAATTTTGCGCGAGAGTGAGATACAAAAGCACGAGCCTTGGCAGGTTCATGACATCAACAAAAAGAATGAAACGATATATCCAACATACACTTTCCTCCATCAGGGGGCGCCAGCTCGTTTGAAAATTTCGCGTGTGCGCACTTAGGACAGGCTAATTTTGTCGAACTTTCCACGAGACTGAGTTCGACAATGTCGAACCTAGTCCAACTCGAACCTGCGCTCTGATATACGTATTTTTTATTTTTTATTTTTTTCACGAAGGACAAAGCAAACACGGGTTTCGCAACCGCTTATTTCTCCAGACAGCGCTGTGTTGTCACTCGTGCTTCTTTCCGTGCGGGAGGCGCGCATGAATCACTAATTAGTGAATCCTTAATTACGAATGGATCGACTCGTCTGCAAGTAAGCGATTAGAGCGCCCCCTTCTTTTTTTTTTTTTCCTCCCATCAGAGAATGTTCCCTCTGCTGCGGCGGGTTGTCCCCGAAAACTTGGGGCAACTTTTAATTGATGACGTACGCCATATAATAAAGAGCGAGCTTGCACTTTTTTTTCCTTCGTACGCCAAAACGGTACACGGCCCGAAACAACATTGATTTCTTCGTAAACACGTTGTCTGCTGAGGCGGCTTCTTTTAGTCGTCATTCTCGCTTCGTGATGATTTGTTGTTTGGCAAAAACCTCCCTCCCTGCTACAGAGAGCGACCATTATGTGCTCGGAGGCTCGCCAAGCTTTGCGTTTCTAAGATGTCGATGACTGTGTATATGCGCGGTGCTTCCACCGAGAGCGCTCCGAAGGAAAGTATAGATGAACGAACTTTGTTTTACACTCCGGTTCATTATAATTTATAAAGTCCGACCGCATTCTGTTACTATTACCGACCGATGGAGCCAACCAAGCCCAGTACCTCGAAGTGCATCGGCGCAACGCTCGTCGTATACCGGCTAAACGTCGATCACGCATACATAAAATGCAACGCAATCCTGCGCTTTTTTTTAATTTTTTTTTTATTAGAATTCATACAAAAGTGGACGAGCGCCGGTACTGTGGCCCTTTATGGCACATGTCAAGTGCATGGCTCGGTCGGATGGCGTGGCATTCGGCTCTGGTCAGACTTGGAAGGGGAGGGTGCACAGAGTCCCAACGGGCTGTTTTAGAAACAAGTCCGAGTTTGCGCACACATCAGGTGGGGGCACCGCGTGCGCACGCGCAGAAAACTGCAGATTTGAGGAAACTGAAACGGCCGCGCAGGCGCGGTAGAGGAGCTCGAGCCTCAAGTAAGAGCGGGCTCAACTCGAACCATGGGAGAGCATTTGCAATTTAATGGCGGCGTTAGAGATGGCGGAGGGAGCCGGCCTTTTTCGCGTTTAAAAAGCACTTATCCTATCGGAACAAAAATGGTGAATAAAGAAACTGTCATATTATTCTTTGTGTAAAATATTCGAGCCTCTTCCTGGCTGTTTATAACCGGAGTTACGCTGAAAAACAACCCATAGCCCCGTAGCAAAAATTTTGCAATTTATGGGGGCGATGCAACGATTTTTGTACTTTGCGCGAATACCGCTTAGAACGGATCCCTAATGACCTGTGAAACACCCGTTCGTTTTTCACCACGCGCAATCGAAGTCGCAGAAAAAATTAAAATAAAAACGAGCAGTGTTCACTCCCTCAATTCGCAGCGAGAACAAGCGGCCACGTGATCTGGAGCCGATTATATGCCACCAATGTTGATTTTAGCCACTGCTGGAGTTGGCAATTGAGGCACAGGACACGCGCTGAGTCCCATACATCGTTATGGTTCGGCTGCTGTTGTCATTGCGGCGATTGGACACGGGCCACTACTCGAATGCATCTCGGGCTATCGATTATCACGAGCCCAAATCGAGTGCCCACGTAATGCTCGGATCCAATCGATGAGCCGCATTCAAATATCGTCACTGGAGGATACTGCGATCCCCCAGTTACGTCATCAAAATTTGCAAAGGGGAGATTGAATGAAAACGCTCGCTTTTGTCCTTGAAATTACACCGCAACAAAGCAGTTTTTTTTGACGAGTGGCGTTGCGTGCGAGCATCCCTTGAGTCCCACTAGTGCCAGTAAGCTGGTCTAAAAAGAAAAAAAAAAACATTCCAACTGAATACCGTTGCAGCGCCAATTGAATGGCGCCCATAAACACGTAACCCTGGGAGAGCAATTGAGCACACCCTTACTTGAGGCTCTCTCATGCGCGTCACCGACAGCAGCGCCACCACAGCGGCATAACGCTAGAGCCGCGTGTTGTTCTATAAAAGTGCAAACAACAACAACAACAACAACAACAACAACAACAACAACAACAACAATTAAACACACGAATAGATCGTTTTCAAAAGTTGCGCGCCATCCGTTGCCCGTAGAGCCATTTACACGCGTCTGGCATTGTTTGGGCCCATACTCTGATCAAGTGTCGGACACGAGGGCGCCATTAGTTGGTCGTGCACTGCGAGCACTCATTGAACACGAGTGCTTCGTCGAGTATTTAGAGTGTGTACTCGGATCGAATACGCATTCTATACGAGTACTGCTGAGTCAGTGCTCGGCGCGAATTCGGAACCAACCACGGACTTCACGCTGGAAGCGATGGGCCCAACTAATGGCTGCTGCACATCCTCTCTGCATCATTTCACAATTTCGAAAACAACAACAACCTCGGTTTATTTACACGCCTGTACTTGCCAATCTGCTTTCGATTTCTCGTTCTTCTGTACCTCTCTCTCTCATTCGTTTTCTCACGACCACCGATGTCGGTGCGCTTACCGCTTGTTTAGAGTTCCCAGTACCGGTTTTGTTACCCATTTTATTACTAACAGCACAGACAGGCAGGCCTCGGCCGCATGCTGCAGTGCTTGCTCTGTTCCTACGCTTCCGCGAGTGTCTCCTCCTACTCACCGAACGTGCTCAGGGGGCTGTTATTCAGCGCGGCAGGCCGACCCAAAGTCCACCGCGAACGCTCTCCCGCCCCTCCGAGTGGGCGAAAGGCACGGAGCCGCTTCTTTTTTCCTCAAGGGCCTCTTTTGTTGCGCGGACGTCGGCGGTTTGGTTTGAGAAAAGGTTCCAGAAATAAGTCGTTTGCTCGGCCGCCTCTTCACGTCTAAATATATGTATTAGCGGCACCGAGTGTCTCATTCCCGTTTCCACATTCGCGCGCGCTCACACACACACCCGTACGCGCCCAGCTTATAATTTTATATTTTATATTCTTTTCACTTCAATGTTTTTAGTTCTTAAAGGGGTACTCCGGCGATTTCTTCATGGTCCCCGATTTGCTTGAAATTTTGCTAAACTCGCCAAACAACATCGCTAAAATAGTATCCGAAATATTAGGTTAAAATAATTTTTTTTTCGCGAAGTTATTGAATTTACAATTTTGGTCCTCACCGTGTTTTTCAAACTGAAAGTCTCTACTGGCAACAACGAAAAAGTGACGTCAGTGGAAGGCAGGGGTTCACTCTTTGGTCTGTAGAATTTGTTCCCAACTGATTTGAAGCAGCTTTATGGTGTCAAATGAATGCTTTGGAAGCTCGCTCCAGGATCCGCGCTCCAGCACCGAACAAATGATTGGCATATTCTATTTTTTAGACTGTTCGCTCGACTGGCAAGCCTGCCCGCCACTGACGTCACGGCACTGCAAAGTGCGGGTAAATTTGAATGTTGGTTTTTGCATCATTTTCATTTGCCGATTTCGCAATAACTATTATGAATTTCGCGATACTAAATAGCATACCGGAAAGGGTAAAGGCCGGGGAGTCAGAAAATATAGTTAGTTGAGGTAGCTCAAAAATCGCCGGAGTACCCCTTTAAAGGGCAACTCCGGTCAATAGGGAGTTTTAGTAGATCGTTTTCAAAGGCCCGCTACCGCTACGGGCGCGCGCTTCAGAGCAGGCATCGAAGTGGCAGCGCGAGCTCCCGCTACAAACAGCGTGGCCCGAAAACACGATATACTAAAACTCTCTAATATTTTCGAATTTGGGATTAGGACTGTTTTCAGCTCAGTCAGTGTTCCTGAATTACAATGTTTATTTTTCGAGGCAGTTTGATACTTTAGACCCATGTTGCGGATAAAAAGAACAGGACGCGGGATGACCAAGAAAACGTGCTTTTCGTGTAAGGCTCGTCAAATTATGAGGCGCTGGAGAAATTCAGCCTTCTGCGTTAAGTCCTTATTTCGAACTTTTTTTGTTCGCCTTCCGCCCATTGAAAAGCATGCGGGAAGGGCCTTAGAACGCACCTGGTATCGCTGCGCCGCAGCGTTCTTCCGCACGTCTGCTTTCCTCGCCGTCACCATGGCAACGAACGCCGAATGAATGGAAGCACGCACGGTACCGCCGCGTGAAGCCAGCAACAGCTGACGCCATTTTACGAACGCCGTCTGCTAGCCAAAGCCGAACGCGGTATGTCAGGTGTTTGTTAATTATTAGCATGGTGGAAGCTTGAAATCATTGCGCTCTCAAAGGAACACTGCCAACACCGTCCAAATTAAAGTTCTTTCATTCCTCTTATTTCCGTCGATGATAAATCCCCTTTCCGACGTCATAGTCAGCGTTCGGCCAATCGTGGAAGGCCGACCACAGCGACGCTTTCGGTCGCGCAGGGGGCTAATAGCCAGAGCCGTATATGTAGAGAGTTTGGTCAATGGGAGGCGCGGGCAGAGTCAGGGCGTGCGGCAGACTCGGAAAGGGGGCTTGACATGCTCTCTTGACCAACCAGAAGCCGAAAAGAATCCCCTAGCGGTGGTAGCGAGAAACAGTTCTGATCAAAGGTCTATGTTCGTAAATGGTTTTAATAAGCGCGTAAAAGTGATGTGTAGTAACTCTTTGTGGTTGAAAAAAGGATACACGTGTTGTTTTCATCATGACATGCAGAAAGATGTAAGAAACGAATGCGCCGCTCAACTCTGTTTTGCTCGGACAGAGTGTGACCGCACGGATGGCAGATTCCCGGCCCTCGGCGCTTGGCGTACGGATTATGTCGATCGTTCCGCTAGTCGCACTCTTCCACCATCATTTTGGATGAGCGTGATTGAAACATCACGTGTACCATATTTTCAGTCATCGAGAGTTACTCCAATGCAGTTATCAGGTTTGTTTCTCGCGACCACCGCCAGGGTATTATTCCCGGCTTCTGGTTGGTCACATTCGAATTTCTGAAGACGCCCTGGAACACGCCCAGCCCGCTTTCGGCCAATGGCGCCTCCTCATTTGTCTCCTATACTTCCCAACGAATGGCCAAACACTCTACATATACGGCTCTGCTAATAGCCATTACCATCCATCCATCCATCCAGCCGGGACCTGCCGTCACCGCGGTGCTGCGGTACGCGGTACAACGTGTGGAATCAGCAGCAGCATGCACCACAGCGAGGTGACGTCACTGTATGGTGCACTAGGATGTGACGGGGACACGGCGGTCGCCTTCCAGCGTTGCTTGACTAAAACTAACCCGCGTGTCACCTGCTATAAAGAGCAGCTGGTCGCACCTTTAAAATCGGCTTTAGTGGAGCACGCGGGACTTCACTTTGACGTAATACTTCGGCTGGGATCATATTTCGTGCCTCTAAAGCGACATACCAATGATTTATTTCGGTTTCATTTTCGAGCGGAGTTGCCCTTTAAGAGGCATGGACAGGTCAAAATCATTTTTTTTTTTTATTACAGCGGAGCTATTAAGGCCTAGTTTACCCAGGATCGTGTCCGCCAGCAAATAAATGTCGACAAAACACTCCGGACAGCTACCGCCATCTATGAGCGACGGCGGCCTCCCTTCCAGCTTTTCCACTTTGGCTTGCCGTCTTGCGGCCAGCCATTACTTCATTCTCACCATTGTACAGCTTCGATGGTCGTCCTTCTTCACCAGAGTGGAAAGGCTGAAATTTTATCCGAAAAGATTGAAAACGATGCCTGGACTTTACCCTCAAAATTCGAAACTTGGGAACTCAGTATTTGTGAAGTATAAAAACGATTTCCCAAGGCCGAATTCGAAGTTTCCGCGCGATCCGCGCCAGTGCAGAGAAGTAAAAAATTGAGCCGTTCTGCAACTCGAGTTTCTCTCACGCCTTCGAACCATGTCGACCCGAAGTGCCTCGTTCGCCCGCGTCCCGCGGTCAACCGCCCTCCTCCGTCCGTGCTTGCCGCCTATCGCTGTGGGCAGACGACGCTTCACTATCGAGTTGGAAGTTCTTTTAGGGTCCATACAGCGATATCAAATGTTTTGAAACGGTGCGAGGTCGAAGAGAACGCGCAGTGGACATTTGTGAGCGACGTGAGGGGCAACGTCGCGCCGGTTCTTCGTGAAAGGCTGCCCCGGCGAAGTCACAACCGAAACTTCGGTACACAGACACTGAACCTAGTTGTTTTGACCGTTTGACGGTTTCCTTCTCCAAGTCTGAGAGGTCGTCGGGCACCTAAAAAAAAAAAGAGAACTTCGTCCGATTCCTCGACTCACCGATCGTCCTCAGTGCTACATGTGCCGAGCGCCGACAGTGCCGCCATGTTTTCCGAGGGAGGACAAAAAGCCAGAAGCGACATCACTCCGGACTCTGATTTTCGGTATTGACCCCGTAAGTGATGACGTCACAACAAGGCGTCTGGGTCCAAACAAACCGTTGCTAGGGACGTTGCTATGGACTAATGCATGGAGACTCCACATGAGGCTAGATTTTTGCTTACAACTAAGTAAATAATTTTTTGTAAGCAACCTAACTTCTTTATATCGAATTATGAAGATGTTCTTGTCGTCTCAGTGTCGTATCGCAACGATGAAAGCCATTTCTGAAGACTTGCACTCCGCTTTGCTTCGGTAGCAGACGACACGATAGATTTGCTGGCCTCTGTTGCAGCGGGCGTCTTCATTGAATTGCGTCGGTAAACGAGCGACAAAAACAAGTGCATCACCATGGCCGTAGAGGCCTCCGCAATGTGCGTTTTTTTTTTTTTTTTTCTGGGAAGAAAAATCCAGCTTAGTTACGAGGGGTTTAAATGCGGTAAAATCAAACCACGTCATGCAGATCAGTTACGACGACGACCTGAAGTGCATTACCGGCGTAGTGCAGGCCAGCATGAGAAGCAAATCGTACGCCGTCGAGGTAAGTCGTTTGTTATTATTATTATCGTGGTTGTCAAGTTATTAAAGAATTGCATGTCTATCGCAATTTCGCAGTATTTTGCTTTTTTTTCCCCTTGGTATACATCAAATGCCGTGGATGTGCTCTTTTGGTGAAGATCTCCATCGAACCCGCGATGCAAGTACAATCTGTAATGAACTCACCTTATGTTTTTTATCCAGTTCTTTCGCGCTTTGGGGTCTTGCGGAAATCTGAAGAAACTGCAAGGGTCTTTCACCACGCGATGGTTACAACCAGGTATACGAAGCACCCTCGCATAGCGCGAGTCCGCAAACAAAATTTGGGATCTCTACCGATCGCCTGAAGTGCTTTTCTCACGGCTGCAATGCGATCTTTCAGCAGACGATCATCTCGATCGACGTCCGGACTTTCGATAAACCATATTTTGCATCGCACCCCACTATGAATTCTTTTAAGTGTCTGAAACTCATTTTATTTCAAACAAACGCGATGTCAGAATATCGTCTTTATTCACACGATTCAAACGACGGCCCCGGTTTGGCCGGCCGGCGTGCGGCAGACGGCATACTTGCATTCGTCGTCTGCTGCAGGCATCTTGAGGACCGGAAGTTGCAGTCGTAAATATTTCAGAAACGAGCGATTACCGGCACACTTCTGTCGAAACATATATGACATTTAAGCTTTCTACATCTGTGATTTTTAGAAGTTTAAATCCTACTCCTGATTTTTGAACGGTCGGGTTTTCGTAGCGAAACCGAGCCACATGTATTCGTCCATAACAACGACCCTAGCAACGGTTTGTTTGGACCCATGACGTCACACTTACGGAGTCAATTTCAAAAAGAAGGGCCGGGCGGTAGTGCGTTCGCAATTGCGTTAAAAACATTTTTTTACGAATGCCGTTATTAAACATTTAAGAAATGTTGCTTACAAAGTTTCGAAATTTCATAATCGATTACGTCAGAAATAAAAAAAAAAAAGCGAGGGGGTGAGAAGAGGTAGAGAAGAACACAAAGAAATAAAAAAAGCGCGCGCGTGGGTAATTGTTTTTTTTTTTTTTGCGGTATTAGTATGCGTATCTTTTACTACAACCTGCATCCTTTTAGATAACAACAACACCAGAAGAAAATGATCCTTGAGGTGTCAGTGCCCCTCTAAGCTTCTCAGTTCTTTTTTTTTAACTTTTCTCATTTATATTTGAATTAAAAACTGCTCACATGCAAAAAAAGAAAAAAAAGAAAAAAAAAAACAAAAAAACACGGCGTTTGTTGCAGACGTAATGTCAGAAGTATTTGCGGACACATCTCCGGCATGTTCGAAGAATGTTTGTTCCATACACATGTGAAGGTTTTTCGAACATGTCAGCAGAAGGCAGTTTTTGGATCACCAATGTGATAGGACTGCCATGCGAGGATGAAGCATGCCTCTGCCGGTGTACGCAGCTTGTTTTTCGTATCAGCAAAGCGAACGCGAAAGCAAAGCGACTTCGAAGTGGGAGCGGTGGGAGCGCCTGCCAGAGGACCGGTCACGTGACTTCAGCCGCTTCCGCTGTTGAGTTGTAAGCGAGGAAGATGGCAATACGGCCGAGAGGCAGCCACCGGCTTTGGATACCGTAAAGATCCCGATGTGCTGTGTAGTGAGTTCAGGAGGTGCTCGACGCTTGACGGGGGACTGGACCTCCGCGAAAGCCGCCAGCGGCCGTGCGGCGGGGCCGCTGGATGGATGAATGGTACTGGCTAAACCCCTTCGTATCGGGCGGTAGCTTGTGCCATAGCAGTGGAGTGGTTACGGAAGTTGCCCTCGGTATCCGGTTCCGTGTCAGCGCTCGGGGAGCTCGGGTCGCGCGGAAAAGGGGCCGAGCATACGGCTGGCGCCGTGGCTGTTCCTCTAGCTCGGATTTGGAAGCGCTCCCGTATCTCCCAGATCCGATTCAAAGAATCGGAGTGCTGAAAAACGACCAGCCGAATTTACCAGTACCCTATCAACAGGATCGATAAGCTGCCAAGTTACAGCCTGTTGTCACCCACCCCAGCTGAACACGCTCGGTTCCGGATATGATTTCTATCGAGTGTCGGCCTTGCTTCACGTGACTCGAGGTCTCGGCTTTGATGCATCCGGGGTACGGCAATCACGTGATTCAGGCCTGACGTCTGACTAGCTTAGCAGTTTCAGTTAGGAACCGCTTGGGCCAGATGACGAATCGTTTCAGCGATGCTGGGCTACTATGTGGGGTACGTTCTGCCGCCCTGTACCGCCCACGCATCCAAAGTGGTCCCGAAGTAGCAACCAACAGACCCTCCTAAAAACTCCGTCAAGCAACATTGGTGGCCGCCATTGCTTGACCACGAAGCGTGCGACTGGATCCGAGTCCTCGCCGCACGCAGACGCGGCATTTGTTCTCGATACGAACTAAATCACGCCGAACGGTGTCGTGGGCTTCGTTAGCAACAAATGCTCAGAGTGCGCGACCAAACGATGGCGGATTCGGATAGTTGGCGCTGCATGTCCAGAGGAAGCCGATGCTACAAGCACGAGCATGTGGCCTTGGACAGGGATTGCACTACACTAGCGAGCGTGCTTGGCAGCGACACTGAAAGCCAAGAGCTCGCGCTTTTAGCATCGGCTGCGTCTGATGGTGAGTGCTTTGGAAAATGATCTATTGCGTCACAGAAACCGGCGTGTCAAGCTGTCGGATGTCGCGACCCTGGTGGTTGGTTGTAGAAATGTCATGGCAAGAAAGGCGAGGGGAAGCGACGGTTGCTCCATTCGCAGCTTCCCAACGCAGTTGGAGCTTCCGTGAACTGTCCGAGTTAGGGTGCCTCAATGTCCTTCTGTTTAGGGTGATGCCACCCTTTGTAGTACCCGATGCCGACAGCACGCGCTCACGGGTAAAATACAAAGAAATCGACGAAACTAAAATGTCGCCACAGCACAGTCAGCGCCACAAACGCGTGCAGGGACACGCGCTTTCACGCGCTTCTGAACAAAAAAGAAAAATAAAAGTGTGGGACAAAATGGCCAGATGTCTCCACCCTAAGCAAAGCGCACATGAAGGCACCCTAGTCCGAGTGCAGAACGACATACCGCAAAACAGGCGTCTGCCGCAACCAGCTTCGCTGCTCTGTCACCGCCAGGTGACGGAGCCGACACGCAAAAGCATGACGCTTTCTATGACGTCACGCGCAGGAGGAGAAAGCGAGAGAGTACTTTTTTAGGACCAGGTTTAAACACACCAATTGTAAAGGCGTCCCCGGCACCACTTTAGGACTGCCACTCTTCGGGTGACCACTCAGACGGGCTTTCGAGGACGTCGCCGGAAGGCCTCGATGACGTCACAGGAAGTCTCGATGATGTTACCAAAAGTCGCCGAAGCTTCACGAAAAAGCTTCGGTCTCTCTGGGCGACGGTAAGCCGACAGACATTTGGTGCAGACCAGGCTGCGTATATGTACGCGAATGCTCGAAGGACGATTTGGTACTTTTTGCGTTTGTTTTTTGTTTGTTTTCGTTTCGTAGATTAAAGTGCGAAAAATAGACGCAATCTCGAAACAAAGAAAAAAATTGAATTCAAACACATTAGGAGGAATGCCATGTCAAACGGAGAAACAACTGTGTGTTGTATATAAGACCTTTCTAAAAAAGAAAAAAAAAAGATAAAATATGCGCTGAAGGGAATTTCATTAGCATACTCGGCGTTCTTTTGAACATCGCGAGAATTACTTTTCCCCATATAATTTCCTAATTTTACTATATTGTTCTTTTTTTTTTCCTCGTGGAATTTTGCGGGGCAAGTGTTAAAAGAGAACTGCAGCCTGCTACTTAGGAAACGTTCAGAAACAGTACTTATAACGTTGTTCACGAAACAAAACAAAAAAATACAAAATTCAATAAATAAAAAAGAAAGACAACGCAGAAAATCTTTATACTCTTCTCAGTTTCGTGGAGCTGGATACAACGAAGAGTTCACTGGATAAATACAACGTACAGCCTGCGAATATTATATATATATGTTTGAAACATCCGCGGTGGTACGCTGGAGATTATAATGTATAGAAGCAAATATATACGCAAAGAGCATTATTTATAATTTCAATCCCCAGACAGTCATGTTGCTCAACTAGCAAAGGCTGCTGCATAAGGCAAATAAAAAGGAAGAAAAAAGAAAACAGACAACGAGCGAAACTGGAAACTAGCAACTCAAAACGTCAAAAAAAAAAAAAAAAGATTTCAATTTGTTTTAGGGCGTCCGGTTAACGCACAGTCTCGCTGCTTAAATATTTGTCCAACGTGAGCACACACTAGTGAAGAATAAAGAAAGAGAAACTACACGCTGGCATTCCTGTCTGGGTCTGTATGTTTAAAAGAGAGTAGGTTAGGCTTGCACGTGGAAGCTTCTTCGTTATGGAGGCGAGTAGGTAAATATTTGCGCTGGGTGTTTTTTTTTTTCTTTTCGCGCGTAATTTAGAGGCGCATTACAGAGACAACCATTAGTACGGGTCGGGTTAACTATACCGAATACACGATGACGCCGAAACTTTTACTGAGCCTAATGAAACCTCATTACGCGGACCCTGAGAATATACAAAAAACGGCCACAAATCGCGTTGCTACCGTCACCCGCGCTCCGCAGCCAATGAGATCAAGGCACGAGCCGAATAAGCACGCAAAGCTCCAATTACAAACGAAGAGGCGTGAATTCTAAATAGCCCCGGTATAGACGAACACGCGTCCCTGACGTCACGCAGCTGCGGTGGCGCTGTCGACGGCACTGCGCATGCGTGGACGCTTCACTTCACGCGAATTCGGTTTCTGGGCACGCGCAGTGCCCACACCTGGTGTGGGCAAACGCGCGTTTGTTTGTAAACAGCGTGTCGGTCTATAGACGCTTTACAGCAGCTGTGCATGGGCGCCGCCATAACTGACCTTCAGTTTTTGTTCCCTCTTATTCCGTTCGCTTGACTTCATCATTTCCACAGCAGGACAGGTTATTGCCATTTTAAGTGTTACTGTGTCCTTCCCCCCAGCATAGGCCGTTGTGGAGACTCGTCAACGCCCGCTTCAGTGGCTCGGCATCTCGGTAAGACAAGAGAAGGGCGGCTATGGCGGCTCAATCTGGCGCGTGTGTAAAGCGTCTATAGGCCTGTTTCCCTCGGCCAGGGAGCGCTGTGGCGTTCATGAGACGCGACCACAAAAGAGGCGCCTCCACAAGCGTCCGCGAGACGCTACCACTTTTGATGGTGAGGCGGCCGGCGTCCTAAAGCGTCCTGTTGTGCACGATCCACGGGCGTAGACTAGCGTTTGTCAGCGTCCCTCAGCGTCTATAAACGGGCGCTGACAGAGCGTCCGAAAGGATGAAACGCGAAGCACGACTGGAAACGCGACCTAAAAAGTATCGGAACTTGCTCGCCAGGGGCGCTGCTCCAAACGTGAGAGCTACCGGTCTATCCCGCGTTCCTTAGGTCATCGTCCAGCGTTTCGTAGGCTGTCGGCAACAATCAGCGTTCGCACATAAGTTGTTCAAGCCGTCTTGAGCAGCTCACGGCTGCCCAGAGGGCGCGCTGGAGCAATACCAGTGGCGCCGCGCTCTGGCGCAAAACCGCCCTCCATGCATGTAGTGCGGGTCCGGTTGTAATATGGCTTGCTCCTCTCTGGATTTGTTCCAGCTGTGCTCGTGACTTTGACGAAAACCAAAAGGGCTCGTTTTGACGAAAACCCAGGGGTGTCTTTCAGTTTGTCAGCTACGGGGAGAGAGGTGGAAGAAGGACGAGAGGTTGACGCGTGCTGACGTCAGCGTTTCGGACCAATGGAAGCGTCGTACGTATATCCCGCTCCCCCTCCTTCTTCTCTCCCTGTAGCTGACAAACGAGACACTGCAGGGTTTTAGTCAAAACGAGCGTTCTGAATGCTAATGCATTAAAAACCGAAGCGGGACGCGAATACGGCCACAGCTTATCTGTTCTGTTCTCAGGCATTCAGAGCAGGTCGGAAAACAAAATTATAAACTTTTACTACACGCCGCGACACCTTGTTGTGTTTGCGCACATGTACCGCTGCCGTCAAAGCGGTAACATCGTAATTCACGCAAGTACATCAGTAACCCACTCATTTTTTTGGGAGTAAAAAGCATGATTGCCAATCGACTCACAATAGCGTCAGTATTGTTCTTTTTTTTTTTACATTTCTTATGTGACGCTATACTCTGTTTAACCTTATGATGTACCGCAGGAAAGGCTACAGGCGCGAGCTCCTTGCTCTGGGGCACATCTTGGCGGCACAAGCTCTCGTGCATTAAGGGCAGCTGCCAACGCTGTGAGCTTGCGCTTCTATCCTTCGCTGCGGTACAGCATAAGGTGAAACGGAGTATAAAAGGATAATTTTGAACACAGTTGCTGGGTACTAAAAATAAGTTTTTTGTGTGATTTCTTCTTTCGTTTGCTGTTTATGCGCATTTATTCTTTATATATCTAGAACACACTGCACCAGAAAAGGGTCGTCAATAAACGAAATTCGCGGGTAAGGAAAGTTAGCTTGGTTCACAAATTTAAAGTTGTGTAAAAAATGGTGACTGCATATTCGGATTTATTTTTGTCGACAGCCACGGGAAACCATCTTAGCTACTATAGACTTGTCGTGGAGCGTCAGCTACAGAGTGCGGGCCCTGCGGGTGTAAGCTCAGAAGCTCAGTCCTCACTCAAAATGACGGCTCCCCGAAGCAACGCAAAACACTTGGATGCTCTTACGTGAGATCTAGGGAAAGTCCCTATTAACGCGACAAGTAAGCGTAGCTGCACTACTAAATCATGGGACCAGATAGAGAAACGATAATAAACCCGGTCCTCCGCACAGCTGGCGATTCCTGCTTCTGGCGATCTCTCTTGAATCACCTGCAGGAACCGAATAAAACTTTTCGGGAGAATATGTATTGACCTTTTCGTTTAATATGATGCTGTGGCATTGGAGTACACAACAATACCTGGTGCCCATACCTTTTTACATTCGGTACATTACTTTACGAAGTGCGAGGCCTTCACTACAGGCGCACGAGCCTCCCGCGTCGTCTGCTCGTCGCACTGCTAACAAGTATGGGAGCGTTTCGCCAGGGGGAGGAGTGGCGCTGCGTATGCGCGGTGAAACTTCGGCCGCGTGCACCGCCCTGTAGTTAAAAATAAAATGAATATGCGTTATTGTTATTTTAGTGTGACAGATGAGTGTATAGTGGAGATTTGACAGCTTTGGAAACGCTGGACCTGACTACGCGTTTCCGCCGTGCTTTGGCCGAACCTGCGACGAAGTGTTATCAAAGGCAGAAAAATCTCGAGACGGGGGCGGATCTACCTACCGTGCTCATAACCTGTCACCGTTGAAAAAAACATAAAAACGTAAGGAAAGAAAGCAAAAAACGAAGCGGCAAATCGATAGATTCCCAAACTTCTATATGAAAAAAAGAAGCAAACGGCAGACATAATTTTTACAACCGGAAGACAAAAAAAAAACAAAAAAAAAACATGAAACTGAGTAACGATTCATCTTCATTTCCCTTCCATCATTTACGACTCGCAATACCACAAACGTCTCGCTCACAAATAAAAAAAATAAATAAAAATAAAGTAAAATACAACGCCGCTTTCTAACGTTTCATGGCTTCAACAAGCCAACCACGTAGCGTTCGCTATTTCTCCAATTTCTATTCCTATTTAGTGTTTCTCGCTGTAGATTTCGGACACCCCGCGTGCGCGATGAAGCCCGACGCCGCGGTGTGAGGAACAGCCGCGCCAATAAAGCAATAAAGCGGTATACCATTACAGCCTCCAGGACGACGACGACGACGACGACAGCTCTAGATGGCAACTCCGAGACAGTTCTTACGACCAATCTGAGCAAAGCGCGTGCAACGACACCCAGCCGGTACCGACACTCCCTTTCACCATTCGATGGACTTCAGTGGACGCAACGAGACATTCTAGCCGGTCCAACGCTGCGAAGTTTGTCACGTGACCACCCGTTCCGCGGCTCCGCTGCGTCCCTCTCGAAGGTCACGCGACATTTACGCTGCATTGGATCAGCTCCGATGGCTCGTAACGTTCGCTGAAGTTCGTCGTAAGGTCAAGCGGAGTACAGAGTTCTCTTGCTTTGCACTCCCTCAACTGCAGCCGTCGAGGTCTGTTCCCGGTGGAATCAGCAATTACGCGTAGTCGTTTGAAACTGGTTATCTGAAGTCCGCGACTTTTTGCAGGCCCGAAAAAAATAATAAAAATGACGATATAAGCAAAAAGTGTCGAAACAGTTTTCCGGAAGTGTTTACGACCGGTGACGTCGTTTCCGGTTGTAAGAACGGCGCGGACGTTAACTGCAATATTGGGCGTAAACTTTTTTGTTTGTTTTTTATTGAGGCAAGCGTTTTGGTTAGAGTTTTATCATGTACGAGTTTTGTTTTTGTGTTTTTGTTCGCTCTTTTAATGAAGGATTTTTCATGTGTGAATTAATTTCTGAGCCCGTTTCCGACGCCCAAGTTTTTCAACATTGGAATTTTCTTCCGCGCCCGCTGTTTAGATCAGAGTTTTCTGATGTTCGAAATCGTTTTCGAGCTCTCAATTATGATCAAAGTTTTCTCATTTTGGGATTCTCCGCTGAGTCTGCTGCTGTGCTTCTCCTCATATTTAAATTCTTTTCCGAGCACATTCTTGTGACCAAAAAGTTTGTCAAATTATAATTTGCTTATGAGCCCGGTGTCATATGATCAGCCTCAGCCCGGATTGATAGCGGCATTTTGTACGGCTTTTGCTCTCACTTCAATGCAATGGGAGCTTTTCTACCACGTGGGGACGCTACAACGCTACCTCTCGTTGGGTACAGCCTGAACCGCCACGAAGAACTGCTCCGACTAGAGGGATTGAAAAACTGTGTGCCAATGTACCTATATCAAACTGTAGTGGGCTGATTGAAATATTTTGGCTTACGATAAATAAACGCCTATTTATTGAAAATTCATTTTTGAGAAGACGTAGGAGTGTTCTTGGTACGTCCCTGCAAGTAGGCGGCCTGAAGGCTTGTTGATCTAACTTCGTAGTTTGGAAGTTCCTCCAACTTGACCCTGGACTGGAGCGAAGAGGCCAACACGGTGAAATCGGGGTGCCTACTTATAGCGAATTAAAGCGCCGTAGGAGCCCGGCCGTGAATCAGCGTATTGTTTCTTTAAATTATCTTCTGAGCATTTCTTTTAATAAAAGTTTTCTTCTATTTGAATTCTCTTTTGAGTTCAATATTGTGATGAAGACTTTATTTACCCCGTCTTAATTCTCTCCTTCGCTCACTATTATGACCAAAGATTTCTCGTGTTTGCAATCTCTTCTGAGCTCTCAATTGTGACCAAAGTTTTCTCGTACTGGAATTCTATTCTGAGCATACTATTGTGTCTGAAGTTTTCAGATACATGAATTCTCCTTTGAACTCTCGCTATTTTGACAAAATATTTCTCTTGCTTAAATTTTCTTTTGAGCCTGCAATTCTGACCAACTTTTTCCCAGGTTGGAATTCTCTTCTGAACCCACAATTGTGACCAAGGTTTTCTTATGGTGGAATTCTCTTCTGAGCTTGCAAGTGTGACCAAAGTTTCTCATATTTGATTTATCTTCTGAGTTTGCTATTTTGAACAGTTTTTCATACTGTAATCATATTATGAGCCCGGTATAGTGACTAAAGTGCGCTCATTATTTATTTATCTTCTGAGCAAGCTGATCAAAATATTATAATATTTGAATACTCTTCCGTATCCGCTAGTTCGATCAAAGTTTTCGTATGTGTGAATACTTTCTGGGACCTTTATTTTATTTAAAGTCTTCATATAATTGATTCCATCTCTGAGTCCGAAATCTCATTTGAATTTTCGCACGTTCGATTTTCTTTTATAGCCGGCTATTTGATTAAAGTTTGCTATTTTTTAAACTCGACGAGCGTAGTACCATTCGACACTAAAAGTTGAAGAAAAGCTAAAAGTCCAAGGAAATTCACGACTTCTCTGAGGCAAACATTGATGGTATAAACAGTGTTTTAGAAACTTTTATTGCCGAATTTGACTGCGATTTCTTTTCTCGGTCAGTAGAAGAGAATTGGCAAAGGATAAAAAATAAGTTCAAAGACATACTTGCTGCATTTGTTCTAAAAATCCCTATACCTGATGCACCAGAAAATGCCGTGGTTCACAAAATCCCTGAAAAAAAAATGCTTAACACTAAACGGCGTCTCTTCAAAAAGGCACAATCTCGGAATACTGACGAATTATGGTCTCAGTACAATACTCAGGCAAAGCTGTGCAAACGTGAAACCAAGGTTGCAAAATCCAACTTGTACGGCAATGGTCTAAAAAACTTGATGCAAAAAAATCCCAAGAAATTTTGAAAATAATTAGCCCACCTAGAGACACAATTCCTAATTGTTTCTTAGACCAACATGGAAACGTAATGTCACCAATGGAGTGTACAAACAAATTTAATGAGTACTTCGGAGATGTTTTTACTGAAGAGTCTTACCCGCTGCCCCAGAGTGATTTTGCACACAACCATTCTTTATTATCGAAGATTAAAATTGACCCGGATGGTATTAACAATATAATACAAAACCTGCCCCTCCAGTCTTCTCCTGGTGCCGACGGCATCAGTTCCAAGCTACTAAAACTAACACAGCCATATGCCGGGCTTCTTCTTGCAGAGTTTTATCAACAATCCTTAGACCAGAGCATTATACCACATGACTGGAAACATGCAATCGTCACTCCAGTTTACAAATCTGGTAGTAAATCTTTGTTTTGTAATTATCGACCGATATCTCTCACCAGTGTTCCATGCAAGATTCTTGAGCATGTTAGCTCATATAATGAACTTTCTTGTAGACAATGATTTCATTTTCATAAACCAGCATGGCTTTAGGAAGAACCGGTCTTGCGAAACCCAACTTTTTGAGTTATTAACCGATCTACACACAAACATACATTCACGAGTTCAGACTGACACTATTTTTGTTGATTTTTCTAAGGCGTTTGACCGCGTGCCACATAAACGCCTACTTATAAAACTTGAATGACTTAATATTGATAGTTCTTTAATTAACTGGATTCGGGAATTCTTGACCAACAGAACACAGGCAGTTTCCTTTCATTGTAATGTTTCTTCTAGTACTAATGTGAAGTCCGGAGTTCCGCAGGGATCAGTTTTGGGCCCCTTGTTATTCCTTATCTATATTAATAATATTGCCACTAGCATTTCCTCCGCAGTCAGACTCTTTGCAGACGACTGCGTTATTTATAGAATTGTCAAAAACCAGACCGTCTGTCTCTCACTACAGCATGAATTAGACGCCCTCTCTTTGTGGTGTGATCGCCAGCAAATGAACATCAATAGATCAAAATCTAAATTCCTGAGCTTCTCCACAAAAAAGTCCACTGTAAGTTTCAACTACTCAATAGGTCATCTATCAATCGAGAAAGTAAATAACTACAAATATCTAGGAGTCATTTTGAGCGAGAATCTACACTGGCAAGATCACGTAAATTATATGGCTAGCAAGGCTAGTATAGTAGGTCATTAGGTTTTCTAAGACGAAATTTATATCTGGCACCTCCGGACGTTCGGTTACTCGCTTACAAATCATATGTTCGGTCTCAATTAGAGTATGCTTCTATCATATGGAATCCTTCTCAAAACTACCTAACTCAACAAATAGAGTCAATCCAAAACAGGGCAAGCAGATTTATTTACAAAGATTATTCTCGCCACACAAGCGTATCTCAGCTGAAAGAAAAAGCAGACTTGCCACTCCTCTCTACCAGAAGAAAACTTTCTAGGCTAACCTTCATCCATAACATCTATTATAATAACCCACTCCTCAAGCTTGAACTCTTAAAGCCGCCACACCGTATTTTTCCTCGATTTGATCATTAGCATAAGATACTATTACAAACATCACATACTAAACTTTTCCAGAAATCACCCTTACATTTGGAAATTTCCGACTGGAACAAACTTCCAGCTAACATTGTGTCTTTAGTAAATGTTGACGAATTTAAAAGTGCGTGTGCTCAATACTGCTTGATTGCGTGTTTTCATTATATTGTATTTTTCCATGATGTTCATATTTTCACTGTTCTAATTTCTTTGTATACTGTTGAATTTCCCCCCTCATGTATGCCCCCTTGGGGCGCTTGTGAGGTACAAATAAATGAAATGAAATGAAATATTCTTACAAAAAGATGCCGACTTTACGTTTTGATTTATTAGAATTTTTTTTAAGTGGCCGTGTATCAGTGTTTATGCTCATTATGAATGCTTTGTGGCGGCGGTAACTTCGTACTGCGCACGTCTTTCGCCAAAGCCCAAATATATAAGGACATCAGCCGTCTTCTCCTTCATATATACGTGGCGTTTTTTTCTTGTGATATGATTACAGCATACAACTCTATATGTTGCAACAATATAACAAAACATGGGCGATCAATTTAAATAGACCGCTGTGCACCAACTAAGTAAACATTCCATAAAAAAAATTATAAAAAAAATGAAAAAATGTTCTTGCTTTAGAAAACGTATTTTAAATATCCTACATTTTACATTTTTCACGATGTTAGGTGCATTATAATAATTGCTTTAATTTGTGTGTCTCCATAATAAATACCACCGGAAAGCTTTTATTTGAAGAATAGTCACTGCCAAATGTTTTGCGGTAGGTCTCAGCCAGTATAGCATTTTTTAGCTGTCCAAACTTCAAGTCAAACGGCTCGTGAACGCAAACCAATCGAAGGTATTTTGCAACATATAATTTTATTATTTTTATTCTCAACGGTGTGCGCAATAATATTTAAATGCGAATTTCCTGATATCGACTAGCGAAGGTTTTCATATATCTTGGTTCACACATGTTAATATTTGAAGTTAGATCCGATACTCGCAAATTGTCGACAACTACAGCCGCGCTAGGGTGCTGTATAAATGGTTCATTGGTCTTTATTGCTTTACTACACATTAATTATTATCTAATTAGGCTCGAGTGATTATAGCGATTATTCTAACAAAAAATTCCATTTGCTTAGACATTCCTTCAAAATCCACGAAGGTGAGATAGCACTAAAACGCAGTTTCTAACCTACTACTGTGTCGTGTAAATGAATACAATTTACACACGGAGTGTAAAAAAAGGAATACCGTATTTTCCGGGCTATAGTCCGCGGACTATACATGTTTAAAAGTTGAAATTTTGGGCAGTGCGGACTATCTACGCGTGCGGACTATACAGGATTTTTGTTTTTCAATATCATCGATTATACCGAGACGTGACAGATTTTGTGAATGAAAGAGTATGTTAATGATGATTTATGTATATTATAGGCTTCTTTGTGAGTTAAAAAAGCATACATTTATCGAGGGGTGCCGTCCATGAGAAGCTTTTCGTGTCGACTAAGCACCAGGTGCGTACTATGCACCAGGTGCGGATTATGCACCGGGTGCGGACTATCTAAGCAAAAACTTTAATTTTTGACCCCAAATTTGTCCCTGCGGACTATAGTCCGGAAAATACGGTAATTAAAACTTGCCATTTTTAAGGAAATATTTCTCCCACAAAAAAACAACAGAAATCAACGTAATCGACTGACGGGATACATAACAAAATAGAAATAACAAGAAATCAAAGAAATCCTGTCTCGAAAATTCCCCGACAAAATAACAGCAAAAGTCAGACAAAAAAGAAAAAAATTAAAAACAATGTAGCCGGTTTTTTAATAGAAGACGATTCACGTTCCCCCACAAAACCGATCTCAATCCCCTAGGACTTTTCCAGCAGGGACAGATTGAGAGGAAGAAATATGAAATAAATCAAGTTCAGAGGCAAAAGTAAAGCTAAACGAATCTGAGTATACACATCGGACAAATTTTAACCCCATTGTAAGGAATTATATATATATATATATATATCTGATACCATAATCTTTTTCTTTATAGCTCCGGCTTTTTCAACTCGACACAATTGAACGCCGTGCTTCTTTTATGTGCCTTTATCAATACCGCACATTGTGTCGTAGAGGAGTTGCAAAAATATGCTTCATAGCGTCGGCTTTTTCCCCTTTTCCAAGGCACTCAGTTTCAATCACGCGTAAAGCATAAAAATAACGATAAGGAAATAAAAACGAGTAGCTACTTACACCGTAAACACACACACACACACACACGCAGATACAGACACACACGCACGCACACACGCACACACGCAGAAACACACACGCGCGCACACACACGCATGCACAACGTAAAAATGCCAAACACAATACAAAAACAATTCGCATTCCCATTCTTTTGCGGAAAACGTGACTTTTTTCGGAGATTTGTGTTGTCCTAACTTATCCCGGGTCTCTGTCCCTTTCTCTCTCTCTCTCTCTCTCTCTCTCTCTCTCTCTGTTTCTCTCGTTTTATCTCAACGCACTTTTCCTTTTCATTTTATCGTCTGCTCCTCCTCAAATTACAAAGCTCTTTCCCTAAAAAACAACAACAAGAACAACAACAAAACGTTGACGCGAATGTGCGCGAACCACACGGCGCACGGCGATAAATCTGGGCACACCGTCACGACTCACGATGGAATAGAACCCCTCCACTTTGAAGACCCGCGCGCTTGGACCGACAGACATACATACGGGAGATCAGTTGGATCAGCGTATGCTTAGCTCCTCCTCCCTCCTCCCCTCCTCCCTTTCCCCATTTTTTTTTTTAAATATGTGTTCGTTTTTGTTTTTTCTTACCATCGTGAATACGTTGTATAAAGAAGGTAAGGTGGTTTGTCTCCTATTTTTGTATCTCCTTTCCGCTTTTTACTCTCTCTTTACACCGGCGAGGATTGCTATACCTTTTTCTCCACCGTGCGATGCACTGCAGAGAATGCCACAATCCATCCAAGCCGAGCCAATGCCGTGCGAGTGCCACGTGATTATTATAGAGCTGAGCAGCGATGCGCTGCGCGGGTAATCACGTGATAAGTTTCGCAGAGCCGGATTGGCTGGAATTGCCCGTAGCGTCCACTGCGCTCCATCGTAAGCTGCAACAGAGTACACACAAAAAAACAACATTTTGCTCGTTTTTTTTTTCTTTCTTTCTGAAGCGCGTTTTGCAGAAGCGTTTTTGCTCAAGGTCCAGTGATGCACGCACGCGTGTTATCGTCCTTCCTTTTTTTTTTTTTTTTATTGTGTTCCCCTCTCTGATACTCCTCTTCTGCAGCGTCGGCTATTATTATCGGCGTTACTATTTTGTCTTTATGTATATATTCTTTTCGCTAAGGAAGATGATGATTCTTCCGTTCGTGCCTGCTTCGTCTCCGTGTTGCCGAACGAAGACGCCGGCTCCATTTTACATTCTGTGGGCGGAGTGGCGGAATTCTATGCACACGCTCTGTTCAGAAGACCATCATCCCCTGTAGCACCAGCCTGTAGGGTAAATGGAACACCGCAGAGCACTCAGATCACAGGTTGCGGTTTGGGATATATGTACATCGGATGAAAGGCTTATTTATTTATTTAGATATTTATTAATTTATTTCGTAATAATAATAATAATAATAATTATTATTATTATTATTGCAGACTGAACCGTGCAAGAAAGACGCACTATTTGTTTTATTAATTTTATTATTTATTGTTTTTCCCAGCCGTAAACCAAACGCAGGAGCGGTTCATATTTTATACACGGGAACACTGCATAACTAAAAGCGTGCAAGTTCATTAAAAAAAAAATACATCAGCCAATTCTCAGAAGTCCATAAACCGAAAAAAAGCGTTAAAAATGATTTGTGTATTACCAATATGCTTTAACGTAAAATAACTTGTTGTTGGGCTAGTTGGTGTTGACTGTATTGAACCATGGTTAAAAGCGCTAAAAAGACGTACACAAGATAGAAGACAAAAACGGGCGCTACTCACAACTGTATTCGGAAAGGAAGATGGAAGTACATATATATATATGATACACTTCAGAAGTGTATCAGAAGTGTATCAGATATACATATATATGTACTTCCATCATCCATTCCCAATACAGTTGTGAGTAGCGCCCGTGTTTGTCTTCTTTCTTGCGTACGTCTTTTTAGCGCTTTTAACCATGGTTCAATACAATGCTTTAACGTGGAGGTTGTGCTGGGTTCCTTTCGGCAAGAATTCAGATTGCGCAATATATTTCAACGCGTCCATCTGGCAGTGGCGATGAAGTATCTGCAAAAAGAGTTTCCTTCTACCGATTATAATGCAATGAAAGGCAACGGTGCAAGCGAGCTGAACAAGAATGACGAAAATGATCCCTGGAGAAGGGGAACAAGAGGGACAAAGGACAAACACAAATCTCCAAAAGCAGCTAGGTGACTGGTGCGCGACCGAAAAAATCCGCCTGGTCCAGTTATCGAACCCGGGACCTCTCCGTTTCCAGTGGAGCGCTCTACCAACTAAGCTAACCAGGGGTTAAGCTCCACTTTAGGTCGCACCTGAAATGGACCCCCAAATATTTGTGCTCGATCGGTTACTTCATTAAGAAAGAGGCTGTCAATATTATAGCTAAATTTTATTATTTCTCTCTTGCGTGTCACATTCATGCAGACTTTTTTTTTTTTTTTTATTCAACTCCCTCTGCCATCCAGCATGCCATGCTGCATTTTTTTTTTTTGTGTGCAAATGTCTGTTCAGTACTAAGCATTTTAAGCAAATATTGCTTTCTTAATGTTGGTTGGTAAAGCTATATCACTTTCCACGAGTAGTTAATTAGCTAATAACAACACGTCTCTATCGTTACCGGCCGAAAATATTTTCTTTCTTTTTTTTTTTTTGTTCGGCATACAAAATTTGAGGTTGAAATTGACGTAAACTTTCTCGAATAAATCGGACAGTAAGTATACTGCCAACGGCCAATCTGAGTTAAGTTGTGTTTATCAGCTTTTTGTCTGAAATTTCCTACGGTGCTACGAGAAAATAAAGCTTCGATTTGATTTGATCTGAAAGCAAATTCCCCACAGTTTGTGTGACCACATCATTCCTGTCTAGAGCGCAACGTGGTGGTTCACATACATTCATTCTATCCATTAAGATCCAAGCAATTAAAGAAACGGGTAAAAAAGAACACGTTCTCGCTTAAAGAGAGAGAGAGAGAGTGAAAGGGAGATAAATAAAAAGGATTAAGCTACCTGCGCTGCACTGAGGTTTCTCGTGCCACAAATTGAGCGCGCAGAACCAATTTCTTGGGAGGAAAACCATTTTCCGGGCTTCGCCTTTCGCACGGTGTGGCAATTCCTTGGTCGGGAAACGATTGGTCGTCTGCGCAGTCTCACAGAACGTTCGAACCTGCGCGTGTCTTTCGCACCAATTGCGTCAGTAGACTCTTTCCGAAATTCAGTCTGGCCACCTGGATAACTATCATCACCTACGTGCAACGTTACTAAAACACTCAGTTGGGAAACTCACCCTTGAAACCTGGACCGCTGGCGTCCACCGAGACAGCAAAGTGCGATAAAAGCGCCACCTTTTAGCGACAACTTGAAACGTGCAAGTTGCTTCATATGACTGCTAGAGTCACTGAATGTTCCCAGAGTTCCGAAACATCCAGGCTCGAGGCGCCAAGATGGCGTCTCAATCTTTTTTTTTTTTTTACTGTGGTCACCATGAGCCTTTAGAAAGCATGTTTTTGCGTAAAAGCAAACGGAAAAGGTTATTTTTATATGAAGCTTTATTGGAGATTAGTACCACATGATAGGTGCGTGATGTTTTCATGAACTTTTAGTTTACAAGGTTTTCGGCACGATTAATATTGTTTTTACACAACTATGTTTCACAGCTGATTTCAGGTAGCGCGCCTCGACTTGGGTGCGTCCTAACTTCGGTGATGAATTGCGGCTCGTCCACTTGGTAGATGGGGGTTTGCATTCCTGTCACCCCTTCCACGTCATATATGTTTCGGCGCCAAAATTGCCGAGTAAGGCCATAATAGAACTGTTTTCGCGGTCGCAATCGAATGCGATACACACGAACCAATACATGCAGCGGTGCAGTTCCCCGAGCGGCCGCTGCGGGAGAAATGGGGGCGTTGCGATCGCCCTTAGTTCGGTTCTCGAGTACGGATCGGTGCCACCTTTTCAGAGCAGGCTCTATGGCAGTTTACCAACTGAGTTGTTCTAATAATTGGGGGGGGGGGGGGGGGGGTTGTGGGGATATTTATCCAGTGAGTCGTTGGTCAGCCATTTTTAATGTTGCGACGAGTCACTCGCTGTAGATGAGCAATTTAGCCAGTGCAGTACAACCGCTAGCCTGGGGTCTTTAACGTGCACCACGCAGCAGTGATACACGACCGCACGCCGGTACGATGCTCATCCAGATCGAAACGGGCAGGGGTGGGGATTGAACCCAGGATCCCTGGGTTCTGCAACTGCGAGCTTTCGCTCCACGTGCTCCGAGCTGGTGTGCGCTAGCCCACTCGGCCACCGATTTTTTTTCTTTATTGCCGGATGTTTTACATTGTCCAATAGGCAGGCATATCGCTCAAACCATAGGAAGCAGGGCAAGGCTAAACTTGAGTTGTTCTAATAACGTTGCCTACGTGTATATCATCTGTACATGCTATTGGCTGCCTTTTGATGGCTGACGAAGGAAGAATTTGAAGACAGACACTGATGCGTAGCTTTAGCGTTCGAAGTTGTTTGATGTCAGCGTGACGAGACTTGTAAGCTTCTGTGCGCTACGCATTTATAATGAGGAGTTTATTTTTATATTTAATGGTGGAGCAAAGGCTGAAAGCTTCAGTGGTGGCTTGACTATACTCTGTTCAAGCTGAGATAAAAAGCCCCGACTTCAGCGCGAGCTTTCTGCCCTTGCTAACACGAGTGTGAACGCGCAGGCACGCGCAACCAAAGCACTGCGGAAGCCACCGAGCTCGCGGTGAACGCGGAGCTTCTAGCCTCAGCTTAAGTGTGAACGGAGTATAATCCTTAACACGATACATTAATTTTGCATCAAAAACAATAGACCGATCTCACTAAGCGCTCGACGCATTGCGTGACGTCGCCATAACTTTAGTTCACAGAAGGCACTAGGCAGTGCACGAGAGGGCTCGGGCCGTCTCGTGCTCTACACGGGCAGAGCTCCAGCGAGGTTGTCGCACGAGCCGAAAGACTAAAGTTCCCTCAATGCATTGCGGCAGCGGTGGCGTAGTCAAACTGGCTCGTGAGATCGGTCTATTACGTGAATCCTTGGAATGCTTGACTTCGGCATGCCCCACACAGCTCGTGACAATAAAATGTGCCGAATATTATCGAGAGATTTAGCGTCTCGTACAGTGTGATATTGTCTTGATACCATCAAAACGGAGACATAGAAAAAGAAAGAACTGTACAGCGAACAACACCATATCCTTTTTACGTCTGCCGTTGACGAATAGATAATAGATTTTAACCGCCATTAGCACGCAAAATATATGCAGATATTTGAGCCCCTAGATGGCACTGAATTTTTTCAAGAAACGTTGGGCGTGGTTAATGACGTCCACCCTTTTTGCTGGGTAATCTTTGAAGCCATGAAATTCTTTTATGAATTTTCCCAAGCCCAAAAGGTTTGACCGTCCCTCCGTGCATTTCCCGCTAAATTTAGCGGCCAAACGGACGCGACGTGAAATGGACGCCAATTTAGTTCACCCGCAAAATTAAGCGGGAAAAATGACGTCAGGTGACCTCCACACCAGTTCAGTTTCCCCGCCAAGTTTATCGGATAGAGTGATGTCACCTGACTTGACGTTACATGAACTGTATAAGTACGCCAATTGAGTTGCCTGTCAATTTTAGGGCGAAATTTCACCTCACGTGAACTTCGTACGAAGTCGTCAGCTTCCCCGCAAAATTTAGTGGGTAAATAATAAAAAACAATACGGGTTCTTGTTCACTTCCCGGAACGACTGTTTAATGTCTTCTAAACGAATTTAAACACTCGCCCCTCAAATACTGCCTTTCATGCATTGTGGTACTCTAAAAAAAAAAAAAAAGAAATCGCTTTCATTTTTTTTTGCCGTTTTTTCGGTTGATACCACAATCTCATTAAGGGTGCAATCAATCTTTCATTTTTTTTTCTTTTACATGCGCTAGTTTCATTTTTTTTTTTTTTTTTTTACAAAACGCGAAGTATTCAAGATTGAATCAGTACTGCATTGATTCACCGAGTCATGTTTCTATTTTGAGGCTTAAGCAGGTATAAAGTTGAGATACTTGGGATGAAGAGTGTCTTGTCCGTCCGTCTCTTATGTTCTTCCCTTATTTATAAGTTGAGACGTTTTACGTTTTCTTGGTGCCTTTGCAGATTTGATACGTGTCTTCCCTTCATCGTGTCATATCATACTTCCGTCAATGCTACAAAAGGGGAATTTCCGTCTTGAAACTATAAATGGTCGTCGTGACTAGATTCTCTCGTAATGTCGGGGTATTCGGCTGGGGATTCATACTTCGTCCTGCCTCGGCCTATCTTCACTCCGGTGTTTATTCTCGGCGCTGTTTTCTTGCGTATAATGAACCAACTGGCCCACAGCACAACTTTGCTGCAGTTTCTATTTCTTGTCCGTACGCTTTTTATGAGCTATCGATGCACCCCGATGAACGAAGAGCGGGCGCCATGCCTTGGACGTGGGGCATTGAGAAGAGACGAGCAGCAGTAAACACCCTTTAACGTGACGTTCTTTGTTTCCGCCAAAGAGTGGCCATGAACCCAATATCTCATTTCAACAAAGAGCAGACGTGAGGCCGTTTGGATACAAACAAATAGTAAGATTTATTACTGTCACGCTCGAGGTCCTCTGAGAAAAACAACCAGCACACGTTTTGCTTGAACTGTTCGATACAAAGAGCTAGCTGAGGGATAAAAAATAAACAATTATCATATTAGGTGAAATAATTTACCAGCAGAAAAGTTGGTGCGTCTTATATTAGAAAAACAGCGCACAAACAGTGAGGAAAAGGAGAGAACACAAAACACAAATTGTGCGCCCGGAACGTTGGCTGCATAAACTGGCAATGTCAGATTACCGAGTGGCAGATTAATCGGAAGTTATTACAACGCTTTACTAAAGTACTAAAAAAAAATCACGCAAAGAAAGAGGCATCGCCTATAGAGCATAAATATCTCCTCTCGCTGACGCGAACAAGTGTTTGTCGAACCGGCGCATCCATAATAAAATATAGTTCGGGGGAGGGAGGCTGTGGTCGCGTCCTCCGCCGATGACTGTCTTTTCCGAAAACGTGAAATCGAATGTTGTCTTCACCGTACGCTTAGTTAAACTTTAAAAGCCCGTTTAACGTGAAGCATTAAAAAAAAAAAAAACAGATGAAAACGAGTTTTGCGAAGCTGCACAGATATCATCTTCACTGACGTTACATTGACGTTTCGTGTTCAACCCGCAGGCTACACTAGCACTGCGTGAGGACGTGCGGTCTAGGCTCGTGCTTGAGCAAAAAAATCGCGGTGGCTTAGCTCGGCTATGCCAGGATATACGTAGCGTGAGCTTATGCGCACAAAATGAGAGACTCTTCAGGCTTTGCTCCAGCGCGCGAGCTGGGGAGAAATGCAAAAAGCGCTGGTCTCGCGCTTCTAGCTTTGGTTTAGCCGTGCTATGGTGCCTGGATCGCGTCTCCGACTGGTGTGTTTAGCGTCCTATCCCGCCCATACATCAGAAGTGGTCCCGAAGTGGCAACAAATGACGTCACAGAAGCCGGAGTGTCATGCTGTTGACTGTCGCGATCCTAGCGGTTGACCATAGAAATGCTGGCAAAAAGCACGAGCGAACGCGAGTGTCGCTGTCGTCACGGCGTCCCAGGTGTCCCAACTTCCGGCTGCCGCAGCTTCCGTGGACTGTCACAGTGGAGAGCGACCTGCAGCAGAACAGGCGTCTGCCATATATACCACAGCTGTTAAGACGCCGCCAGGGTCGCGACCGGCGACAGCATGACACTTGTATGACGTCATCAGGCGGAAATCGAGGGACCACTTTTTTGGCCGCGGTAAACACACCAGTCGGAGACGCGTTCCAGGCACCATAGCCGTGCCGAGCGGAACTCCACGTCTCAAGACGCTCGCGCACCCCACCCTTTGCACTGCTTTCTTTCAGCCAGTCTCAGGACGCTGTTCTAGCAGTGCAGACAAAGGCATGGGCACGAGCGCGTGGCTTTGGAAAGTGCCTCCTATGCACGAGGTCTCGTACAAACAAAAGCGTTTCGCTGAGCTAGGCTCACGCGCCTGTGCCTTTGTCTTCACTGCAGACATTTGTGAGATGGAGTAGAGGTCTCCTGATTGGTCGACGCTGTGTCACAAATTTAGTTTACGCTCTAAGCGTGGGGGGAATATTCGGCGCTGGTGGCGGCCTAATTGCTCCGCCTATTGTCCAAACTCTCCTAATATACGGCTCTGGCCTAGAGATACAGGGGCCTAGAGTCGTTCGAAGCGCCATCTATATTTTCGTTTCATAACTGTGCATTCTAAAGAGCACAGCTGAAGCGCCCAATGGCGATCACAACGCCGCCATTTCTCCCGCAGCGGTCACTCGAGGAACTGCACGTGACATCCATTTTTGGCTTCAATCGGGTTACAGGGGTTCCACCCCCGTCTCCCTAGCGGACGCGCCGCGAAATACCCCCACAGTTAAAATGCGCCTAGGTCGGGACGCGCTACCTGAAATCCTCGCTGAGGCATGGCTGTATAAAAACAATATTAATTGTGCTGCAAAACCTTGAAAACTAAAAACTTTAGAAAACATCACCCGCCCCCATTTTGTACTAATCTCCAATAAAAGCTACTACAAAAAGAGTTTTTTTCGTTGGTTTTTACGTTTCTAGTGACGTTGAAACGAACGTATCCCGATTCAGTTACCAAAGCAGCCGTCCGGCGGTGCGTCGAGCGAATCTGGGCGAGTCGTGGTGAGTGAGGGGGGGTACTGTTCGTGCATGCAGCGTCTATGAACAGTTCCGTAACTGAGTTAATCTAATAACGTTGGCTTATGCGCACAAAATAAAGCGGCTCCGGTGCAGCGTCAGACTTGGCTACTGCGGAACGGAGACGCACTGCTGGGCACGCGGCGGCGCCAGTGCGTCTGCCGCGGCTATGACGTCACTCCTCTGGAATGCGCAGACCGGCGAGGCGCGCGCGGTGGCGGCGGAGCGCGCGGCGGCGGCGGCTCCGGCGCGCCAGCTGTGTGCCGTGGGACGTCACTGCTTCTCGCGCTTGCGCAGCACGGCTCCTTTGAAAGCCACGCGAAACTGCTCAACCTCGGTCAGTGTAGCTCACGCTACAAAAGATCGCGCGTTTGCGGAGGGCAGAGTTGAACAGGGCGTTGCTCAATCAGTCTTTGTGTATCAGGAAGGCTGCATTCGACTTTCGGTATCTTTTGTAACCACAAGAGACAGCAAATGAACAAAGAAACAAGCAAACTGACACATAAGATACACTTTGTTGACAACCTATTTTTTTTTTGTCTTTACTATAGAACGTTACAAACTGTCAGACCATGAATAAAAAACAGGTTTGCGAACAATTATGCACCTCGGAGTATTGGTGAGGCTGGCAAAAAAATAGGATCTTGCCTCGTAAGCGGGAATACATAAAAAAAAAAAAGAAACGGCGCTCGTCGCGCGTTGTTGCGATGAGGTCAGCGATGTCAATAAAATCATGACATCCTTGCCCGGCACTGAAAACAATTCTGGGGGACCAACGTGAGAATGGCTCTGTGTTTACGACCTAACGAAAGAGGAACGCCGCTTGATTACATGCGGTTCAATATAAACAAATGTAAAGACGAGTTTGATTTCCAATAGTGCGAAACAAAACTGTGATGTACATTTCTGTCAATTACTGGTTGATTTCACGAGGCGGAAAAAAAAGAACCAACGCTATAACTGCCGACATAACACAATCGGTTTGTTGACAAACCAAGCATACTTCATCATATAACCTCTCTTTAAAAAAAAAAAAAAAAAAAAAGCAAAAAAAACAGCAACGTTTTGTGTCACCCATTTAGAGCATTCGAGTGTAAAAAATACTGGTATTGAGCAAGAACAATGAATTTTTTTACACACAAAAAAAAATAGAGTGCATAATGTTCGTTATATACAGAAAGATGCGTACAGCCAATGACTTGTTGGTTGTACGCGCAAAGCCGCATACAACAAAGGCGATCATTGTTACAAAATTAAAATTCTCTTAACGAAAAGTGACCTCGTTAGTTTTTGGACGGGTTCCTAATATAAAAATACTAATTTACCAGGCTGAAATATCAAGGCGTGCGCTCGATTTGCAGCAGCTGCGCATTGGCGACGCCATAACCGACCGTCCGTTTTTGTTTCCTTTTGTTCCGTTTACATCCCTTCATCATTACCATATAGCAGGCCAGGTTATTCCCATTTGATATTTTACTGTATCCTTCTCCTCAAGCATTGGCCTTTGTGGGAGCTCGTCAACGCCCGTTTCAGTGGCTCGGAATCTCGGTAATACAAGAGAGGGTCACCAATGGCGGATGTAATTTGCCGCGTGTCCAAACCGTCTCTAAGATCAAGTCAAAGCCCGAGGAAGATGGAAATAAAAAACAAATTAAAAAATATTAATTTTTTTAGAGCTCTTCACAAAAAGAAATTGGATAAAAAAAATAGGCGCATATTTTCAGGCTTTAATTTCACATCAGACTTAACATTCGGACACTCGAGCACCAACCGAGGGTCGGTGCTCAAGTGTCAAGGCTTAAATACTAACTACTAAGTGATATCTTGTTATTATGGACACCTTCATTGTCCCCAAAAGAAGTTCATAACGCGAGCTCTTTATAATAACGAGAAAAAAAAATTAATATATCATACCCAGTTTGTCCCCGAAACTGTTTTCTAATAGCGAGTTATCTATATTAACCGGGTCCATATTAACGATAGAAGACAGTAATTTATCGGCGCCAGGTGCCTTTTAAGTAACCAATAGAAAGAGGAAAATAGTTTTTTTTTTATTTCTTTAAGAAGCGCATTTCGCAACCCGCAATTAAAACCGCGGGGGTCATTGAAATTAAGGTTCTGAAATAGTCACGTATAGTTTCTTTTGTCCGTGCGTTTTCTCCCCGGGAGCGGTGTTGTACGCCGAATTGGTTCGCAGCTCATCAGGATCCCGCCGGAACTTTCGTGGGACAATACCAAATGATCAGTTTCTAAGAATAGCCGTTTTGCACTCCACCTTATGCAATATACACTTGTCGGCACTCCACCGCGTCGCGAATATTAGAACCCGCGAATTATTCCAAAAAACTTCGGCTTTTACCTAAATCGAGAAATACCGAGCCCGCGAAAAATAAGTCGTTTGCAGTATGATGTATTATGTAATATGTGTGATCTGATATGTATGATATGTGATGTATATTATGCATGGCCTGTAAACGATATGTGTTGTACGTGATGTATTGTGTAGCATGTATGGCATGGAATGTATGATATGATATGCATGGTATGCGATATATGATCTATACATATATGGTGTGTGATGTATGTTATGGGATTTATGACATGATGTATGATGTGTATGATCTAGCTGGCTCACCAGCAAAAATCAGCTGATTTTATACTGGGCTAAAAGTTTTTCCGTCTTTTTTTTTTTTAAATCAGATTGAAAGTTGTGGGCTCAGCCGGGAACCTAGTGTTGGGCATTTGGCGCAGCCAAACCGACGAAACTTTTCAGGGTAATTGAAAAGATGAGCGGGTGTTAAATTGTGGAGCTTATTATTAGTCAACCTCGTTAGTGTTTCTCGCGTATATTAATTACCAACGAGGAAGTATGACCCACAATACGCGTTGTGAAATTTAGGTTTATGCAGTCGTCGAGAAAATTAAAACATATAGCGTCAGTTTAAAAAGCTAAATTGCAAATAAATATTTGATGAGCAAGAAAAAATAACGAACAGCAATCAAGCACGAACTTTACCATGATGTAAATTAGCCTAGCAAAACTGAAGGCTACAAAAAGGCTTTGGGACTTGCTGATTTAATTTTAACTATGTATCAGGTAAATTTACCTCGCGGCTTAGCTTTCTACATTATTAGGTACAATATATTGAACCGCGATGCTTTTTAATTATGTTTCACGTTTGGTGAAACGACGCTTGTATTTCTGTATTGCATTTATATCAGTACGGTGTCGTCCCTTACTGTTACAACAGGTAACTGCAGAAGGACCAATATATTAAATAAATAGATCGAAATAAAGCCAATGAGTACTGATAATCTGATCGATCATCCGGACTTTATTATAAGCTTCTTTCAGATTTTGTTAGCAAGTACTCTACCAAACTTGATAGAAATGTTGACACCCAACAAACAGTTCTTTTAGGTCACATTTTGTTTTTTGTCTGGAAATTCTAAACCTAAAAATCTCCAAGAAGACAGTAGAACCAAACGTGATATTCTTTGGCTAGAGTTTGGGTATTTTGGTCCTGAATTCGGTTGTCACCTAGCATCTCTGGGTCTCAATCCCCAAAAAAGCCAATGCCAAAGTTAGGCTTCACGGTTTGCTCTTCGATTTCCACCTGGTGCTTGGATTTGTGTATGCTACTATTTCACACATGTGGTGATCCAAACAAAAGTCAAACTTGGGATTTTCTCTAGCAAGTTAGGGTCAAGACAAAGTACCTTTTGCCCAATGTAGCACCTTGGAGCATAACCATTTATGTCCATGTCAAGCCCCTTGAATTACGGGTTTGGGACAAGCTAAAGGGTTTTCTCTGGCTTGCTGCCTGGAAGGAAATATTATACCACTGTGCTTGAAGGATACGATAATAAAATATCAGGCAACCAAAGAAACTTCATCTGCGCTGCACTTTCGCTGGCGTTTTGTGCATCACAGGCTCGATAATTTCTCGTAGATTTTTGCGGGTTGGTGAGGCGCCCATGTGTAATACACATCAGCAACAATCGATATAATTTTATAGTGACATATATGGCGTGAAGCGTTTTCTGTTCAATGTGATTTTACCCTCGTAGCACGAGAACGTTCTGAGAAAATTCCGAAAAACATTCTCAACGTTGTCAGAATGTGGCGCAGGCACTTATCGCTACATTCGGGGAATGGTTCCCAAGGGACATTCTTAAAGCTTTCCGAAAACGACATAGGACATTACCAGGACACTCAACCAACATTCAAGTACCCTAACAAGGTTCTAAGAACGTTCTTAGAACATCCAAAGAACTTCTGCAACTTTCTTGAAATGTTGCAAATGTATACAGTTACATCCTTTAAAACTCATCGGAACGTGGCGTGGGTACATCGCTACATTCAGGAAACGTGTTCTGAGGACTATTTACAAAGATTCCAGAATTACGGCTTGCTTAGGGTACAGCTCCAATGAGCCGCCCTAGATATATGGATGTGATAAAGCTCCTCACAAGGTGATATTTTTTAATCGAAACAAAATTTTAGAAGGCGCAAGCACAAGCTAGCCACTTTCCCAGCGCACCAGACTGAGAACGTAGTAATGAAAGTTTACTTCTACCTGTCACTTGTTGACTTCTTTCATTGAAAATGTGCTGTATACATTGAACATGGTTAAAATTGCGCACAGACAGAAAGGAACAGAAAAGAGGGAAGAGAGAAGAGACAAGCGCAAACTCACAACTCGATGTATTGAAGAATAAAAAAGAACAGCCGGCGGTATCAGCTCGAGCCGAGGCCACAATTGCACGGGGGCACCCGAAAAACATACTAGGGAAATTTTTGAAGCTTTTAGTATACTCTGCCTAGGCGAGCGTTGCGTCAGTCAACCTTCTGTGGCTTTAACTGACAAGGAAATTGCCTTTCTACAATCGTTTGAGTGTGGTTGATGGTGTGTGTCCTCCGCGTGCTCGGGTGCCCCCGTGCAATTGTGGCCTCGGCTCGAGCTGATACCGCCGGCTGTTCTTTTTTATTCTTCAATACATCGAGTTGTGAGTTTGCGCTTGTCTCTTCTCTCTTCCCTCTTTTCTGTTCCTTTCTGTCTGTGCGCAATTTTAACCATGTTCAATCATTACCAACTCGCCCAACTAACCACTTTACTGCTGTATACATAACCGATTACTCAATCCGACCTTAAGAACAAATACACATGGCACCTCACAGTCAACCGGTAAGTACTTTTTTTCAAAGTTTTAAACCCCAGATACTAAAAATCTGGTCCATTCAAGACTGCCCCTCTACATACGCAGAGAGTGCCAAGTTCATTATCAAGTTTTGAAAACCATAGCTTTTCTCCTACACCTTATATCACATTCCTCGGTAGACTCATATAAGATAAAACTGATCCCTTATGCTAAGTTTCCAGAAAATCTACTTGATTTGCATATTTTTGGTACAAAGTGGCATATAGTAGATGGTGTTTCAAACCACAGGTTGCGTGAGAACTCCGTAGATTTGGCGTCACCTGTGAACATTCTAGGAGTGTTCGCAAGCGAACCTTCCAAGAATGTTGCGCATACGAATGTTCGAAAGGGAACGTTCCGAGAACATTGTGCACACGAATGTTCGCTAACGAACGTTCCTAGAATGTTGAGCAGCTTACCTTGTAGGAAATGTTCGCATACGAACGTTCCTAGAACGCTCCGAATTGTGTTTTAACGTTCCTTCAACATTCAGAACATCCAGGGAATGTTCGCACAACATTGGGTGCTACTTGGGTATTGTCTCATAGCGTGAAAATAAACGAGAACATTTTCCGAAAACTTCGTGATAACCAGTGTCGGTTGGAATCCCGTAAGTTTTATCTTACGATTGACGGTTCGTTGTTGTAGGGTACCACCGTTCAAGTCAAATATGCAAAACTCTCCACATGGTCTTCTATCTGCTCTCTTTATAAAAACACATTTGCACTCCAAGTCTTCATGGTGGTCGTGAAAGTTCCTAAAACTCGAAGAAGGCTTTCCCTGATCATACTGTCAAAGTCATGGTTGCTCGTGCACGCGCACACTTTAAATGGAAACTGAGGCGGTTCTGTATTTGAGGCAACATACTTAAATCGTCTTCACTTGGCTTTCAGGATCCCGAATATCGTGATTATGTTTAATTTGGCGCACGGAGGCTGCAGAAAATCAATTTCAAAGTATCGCTGAAGGCCCCCCTTCCCGGAGCCTGACGTCATATTAAGAGTTTTTGGAATCTCCGCGCTCGCGTATCTTCAGCGCCTATCGAAGCACGCGCACCCTTGATATTTTTAAAAAGGTAAAAAACAACAAGACTTTACGACGGGTGTCAGTGCGGCGGAACATACCTGGCAGGCGTTGGCCACACGAGCGACACGCGCTTGGCGGCTGAATGATCCTAGTATGACGTAACGACAGGCCGGAGGCTTTTCGTGCTTTGTTACATCTTCGGGAAAAACGAAAGTGATATTCAGATTTATAGAATTCAAATACTATAGAATTCCCCTCCAACTCGTTTTTTTTTAAGTGTTTCAGCTTCCCGTAAGTACCGATCAATGCTGTGCACGTGCCCACCTCACATCTTCTGAAATTATTCATAAAATTGTTTATTGCGAACATGTTCTATGATCTTTTAAAGCAAGCCTCAAACCCAGAAAAATTCCACTCTGAAGCGTTCGGCCAGTGAGCGCACGCTACTGAGCTAGAAAGTGGTTGTGCGAGATGCACAGGCATAGCCATTTTTGAGGGCAAGTGTGCACCTCTTCCTTTCTGAGTTGCTTTCAGTTCTAGCAAACTTCTGCTAAACATTTTGCATCATGGTGAGTCAACGGTCAAATAAGGTTATTGGTTAACAGTGGAGATCCTTTTCACAACGAGTGAACAATTGGGACATGTGACAATTTCGAGTATTATGTTACACACACATTACAAACTGTTCACGGACACAGAAATAACGAGATGATGTCCTCATCTATCGCGAGTGCGAGGCATCCATCGATAGCTTATGTTGATTTGTTTTCTGGAATTGTATATGTCATATCAGCTTTAGCATCCATAGTCAGAATTTGAAGAAATCAAATGTTATTGTTATTCGTTTTTGCGAACTTCAAATGTAACTGGTATGTGTTCATGTCATTATGCAGGAAGAAGCGAAATCTAACGAGTTTCATGGTGCTTGTTTTCTATAAAATTAAAGTTTTTTTAGAAACCAAAACGTACCAAAGAAATTTACTCAAAGCTTTGCAAGTTGCCGATTTGTTTAGATGTTTAATCTGAAATGTGACAGCCTATAAAACAAAAATGAATCATAGTTGCCACTAGTTACCAGCCCTTAAACAGAATATTAGGCATGGTACTCACTTTCTCGAACACGAGTTCGAGGAGGTGACTTGATAAAATTGTCGAAGTGATTGGAATCTCATTAGAACAGTGCAAGGCTTTGCCTTGGTAAAGCTAAATGACACTTTTGAAAAAGACAACACAAGAAACATGATATTTTACGCTGCAGAAGGTTGACGCTGCAGTATATAGCCGTTACTATTTTTTTTTTGGTCGAAATATCATTTGTCGAAAATACCGCGGACCTTTCTACAACTCAACCTTAAATTAAAGAAAACAAATATTTTGAGCGTTAATTGTAAAACACTTTTATTAAAAGATATAGCTATGGCATCAAACCTAACTTATGTTGGAGCTCGCATATTACGTTTACATAAAAGGTGATAAGGTTTCTCGGAGAAAATAGATCTCAGGGTATAACTCAATAATATTTCTATTGCTTACGACTGTCTGATCAACTTTCGAAAGTACCAAACACTGCAGTTAAACTGTAGTATAACCACCGATAGCGCGGAATGCGAGGCCATATAGTGCAACCCCAAATGCAAATATTAAATAATAAACAAAACACTGACCTTGATCCACGAGCCGCGCGGCGTGGCCGGTCAGTTTTTCACGTTCACTCATCAATTCCGTCAGGTAAGTCCGGGCGTCCGACGACTTTCCAAAAAGAGCCATGATTTTCACTTTTTTTTTTCCTCAATGAACGTTGTATGTAGCACTAAACGTACTCACACTCGTTGTTCACCTTTCTTCGGTAATATGTACCTTCACTTCCTGGCAGCAGAGACAGGGACGGTGAACGAAACGACCCAAGCAAAGAGCGGACGCCATAACGTGCAGACGACGCCGGATGCACTGAACCAGGAGACTTCGCAGACGATCGGAGGAAGCACGCGCGCATCCGGGAACCGCGCTCGCGACTGGGACGCCAAATTTGGAGCGGCGTGGTGCTTTCGTGAACTAACGAGCTCTCTTTGAACGTGGCGCGCGATACGAATTGCCAAAACCTGTTTTGTATCGCGAGACGCCCTGCCACGGTTCTGTTGTACCTATTTATTAAAAAATGGTAATATGAGAGTCGCCGGGATTAGACATGGATATACTAGAGTCACTAAATAAGATGCGCTTGTAGTATCTCCACTTCCAGATTTGTTCAAGGTGGCCGCCAGTTTGTTTTTTAGTGAGGATCGGTCGCAATTGCGATTGTTACAATTCGGAAGTCCGATTTCCTGAGATTTTGATACGGCGTGAAGAAGCTCAAGAGACATTGTTTTCTGTGCCGCGGACTATTTTAACATTTCTGGAGGATGGAAAAGCGTTTCCTGCGATTTCCACTAAAGTTGGAAAGAACTGGGGGTGGGAGGGAGAAGGTGAATCAGGGGGGAGTCAGTGGCAGAGTGTGTTGTCGCACGGCAACTCTGTGCACGAGGGTCGTGCCGCAGAATGCAGGATCCCTGGGTTCAACCCCCCCCCCCCCCCCCCTTTCCCATTTTGATCTGGATGAGCGATCGTTCCGGCGTACGCCCGTGTATCACTACTACTGGCTAAAATTTCTCTTCTGCAACACGAGACACCAGCCACTCGTTGGGGCTGACAAACTTCCCCGCTTGGGAAACACACACAACACACGATTCTTAGTAAACGTACCCTGGCAAGAGCCGATTATAATAGCAGAGTCACCAGAATGAGATATGGATATACGTGGTTTACATATGATGTCATCGTACTATTCTGGCGGTTATTCCTACAATTGTTCTCGCTGAAAAAAAAACAAAAAAAAAAACAAATTCGTTGGCACGATATGTAGGCTGCAAAAGGCACGGGCTCAGAAGTAAGGCATTGGCAGCTGATTCAACTTCAGTGCAAGCCGTGAATAAACAGTTCATTTCTTCTCTTTTTGAGGGTTTCGCAAATGTGCCAAGTTTCAAGGGCAGCTTTGACGAGAGCATTTGTACCGCTGCAGGGACATTACGGCACCTAGGCCGCGCTACTTAAAGGGACCATGAAACGATTCTGAAATCGAATTTCATCCACCGATCGTCGTAAAAGGTGTGAAAAGAAACACAAAAACACGAAAATAGGGAGCCAAAAAAAAAAAAAAAAACCTTCGCTATAGAACTTTTAAAAGAAAACTGGACTCTTTTGCGCCTTCTTTCCTTCGAAAGCTCTCTGCCTTTTCACTGCGATGCATCCGCGGAAACGCAGCACGTCAGCCGAATCCACGTCGCTTATTGGGTAAGAGCCTACCACACCAGCAACGCGATCGTAAACAATAGATAGCCGGCGAGTGTTTCCTAAAAGTGTTGTTAAATAATATTCAGATCCACATTTTGTAGCATAATTAAAGATGTGACGAAAATTGCCAAATTTGATAATGCTGAGAGCCAAGCGCCATCTATCGTGTGGTAAACGAAGCAACTACTGCACCTGCGCAGTAGGGCCGACCGGGCCGACAGCGTCGCTCAGTTACTACTTCGCGACGGCCAAAGAACGTTTATTTTTCTACGTGTTCTTCTCGCGCGTCCTGACTTCAAGCAGCAAGAAAAAAGTACTTGAGACAGACCACGACGAACAAGAACGCTGGATCCACAAACACCCGAGAAGAGTTACAACGGCGACGAATCCACCGGCTCCGACCAAGCGAGCTTGGCGGATAGGCCTAGCGGCCTAGCAAGCACTCCGACTCGGAACAGCGTTGCTTCAACGGTACTTGGCCAAGACCGTCTGCCCACGACCGGCTGGCGTGCTGAATGGAATATGCCCGGGCGACCCTTGTGGACCCTTCCCGTATTATAGTTCGATCGCTGACCTCAATTTTAGATTAAGAGGTGAGGTCAATCTCTTCCCCTTGTTTTCCGAGGCAGTGTTGATGAACACTGTCGTCGAAAAGGGACTTTTGTGGATTCTATCTTCTTGTTTTGTGTGATATAGAGCTCAAATAAACGCCGTATGGATTGCCTTCGTAACACGGTATGTACACTTTGTTATTACTAAGACAATTTTTTATTCTGACATGACTGCACGTCACTGTCGAGCTATAACAGTTCGTGGGAGCTACGTGCAATGCCGGTCCAACCTTCCTTTGCCGAGTGCCGCGTCAGTATCGAGTTGCAATCGTAAAAAATCGGTCCCGAAGCGCTTACCAATAGCGCGAATACAGCACTTCCATGAAACGCGCGCGTCCTCTCCGAGTGTGAACAGGTATTTACGTGGCTCTTGCTGAGACTGTCGTAGTCCAAACGTATCTTTTTTTAACGTCGGCTGGCTCCTGCATCTCTGAGGCCATGAAAAACGCCGCGGCAGTTTGTTTCCATCTACGTCGCTTTGCAAATGACTGACACTGGCCGCCTTTTACCAACAATGACAGTTGGGCTGGAGTCTTCACCGGAAGACTCGCCGCACTTCCCAACAGGCATACCGGCGTATGGGACTAGTCCCATGCTGTCGCTGTAGCGCAACATATCTCATTGAATTTCGCTCAGCTGCGATGTGTTCCATGCCTATCGCGGCGATGAGAGGCGCCGATTCAGAAAATACGTCGGTGCATGGTCGGTGACATCGGCGCCATCAGCGCAGTAAAACATACCGGCACACCGCCAACTCGCCGCCGCAAACGCTCCCATCTCCTACTGCCGAGAGAGCTTCCGGTTCCGGAAACAGGTACGTCACGACCGTCAAAATTACACCGCAGCTTGTTTTGCGGTCAGTTGGAGAGAAAGAAAAAGTCGATATTTCATTAATTCTTTGTGTAGAAGTTAATGAACCGAGACGAAAACGGATGCCTGTTCGGCATTCAGTGAACATTGACGGTTTAATGTAAAAGTTATCTGGCAAAAGTAAAAAGGTCATTTCATAGTCCCTTTAATATGTTGTCCTTTTTCTATTCTCGAGGAGAACTAATGGCCACGAATTCAGACTCACTTGCGGCCGTTTGCATTCAACGCAACATCTGCGGAAAGAATTTATCATGTTTATCATGTAAAATCTATCAGCGCTCTCGTACTCTTTAGCAACGCGCGTGACCAAAAGCGACGCTGCGGCTTTCCACACTGGAAAAACGACGGACAAAAGAGCATTGTCAGATTGTCAACTTCGACGGTGTTAGTTTATGAATGCGATGGCTCCAAACTTCTATCGTCCTTTTCACTCACACCATTGAACTTGTAGTCGTCACTGATGTCAAGCAGCCAGTATCACAACTCGTGACGTGACGGTGAGGCAAGTCGTTGGGCAAATCCTGGCCGTGACGTCACGGATGGATACCACAAAGGGGCGCCACCGATATATCACGGCGCTAATAGGGACAGTTGAAAAGCCTTGGGTGCCCCCAGAGTTCCGAGTCTATAGGTATGTTGGAAATAGTAAATGGCATCAACTCCATTGGCTGCCGTGTGTGTTACCGGCCCTGTACTCACATGGTTGTATTCTCACTTCACCCTTTTATTCGGAACACGGGAGGAGGCGACGCCACCCTGCGGGAAAACACGTGGAGGACAAAAGCGGAGCACTGACACCTATTGAAGTGTGCAGCAAACCGTAATAGGGTCTAGCGGACGAAATTTGAAACAGAGAAATGGGGATTAAACGCCAGACGTCGGAATTGCGAAGATTGTGATCCGTTAAAGTCACTTCCACCCGTGGTGATCGTAACGGCCGGGGATAGGAATGCTCAGCTTTTTTGCTGTCAGTGTTATATGCCCGTTATCGAAAATAAGGAACAAAATAGCGTTACTCGTTAGATCGTCAAAATTACCCCCGTTTTAAAAGCGTGCGCCATCTGGTAGCTGCTGCATCAATCATCAGAGTCCGCCATTGTTTTGGGCACGCATTTTGAGCATCTAGTAAACACGAGGATTGCGTCAGGGTTCGGTGTGGAGTCGGCTCGGCTCGTATCGAGAACGAGAGATGCGTCGGCCGTCGGTGAGGACCCGCATTCAGCAGCACGGTTAGTGCTTCATGAATGGATGGATGGATGTTAATGGCTATACCCTCTGTAACGGGTTGTAGCTTGCGCCACCTAGCCTAAGTCTAAAAATAGCGAGCGCCAATGTTGCTTGACCGAGCTTTGAAAAATGTCTATTAACGATGTTACAGTCGTTTTCGGCCTTCCAATGTGATAAAATACCGTTACATTTAAACTTTAACGAACGTCACCATTGCGTTGCTTTACATTTCAGTGTTATTTAATACTAGTGACAGGCCGCAGAGACGTTGAATGGTCAGACAATGAGAGGTATACAACACGGCTGCCTTTTGGGGTGACGGTGGGGACGGGACACTGGTGCAATGCCATAGAGAAGAACTTTCGTAGTACGACTGCTAACCTTTGTGCTTTTAACATGCCTCACGCGGTAGTAATTACGTCAACTTACTCTGGTACAAATCAATTGTGTTGTCTGCTTGTGTTTAAATAGCAGGAAGTGTGTCAGCCCCAATGGGCGATTAGTGTCTCCGCTGTACTATCGCGGACAATATGAGCTGAAACAGCGCTCCGGCCAGCGCACGGTACTACCTGCGCCGCCTGTCGCCTGGCTCCGCACACACAGCACACCCTGAGGACGAGATAAATTCTCACTTGCGCTCACTGCGCCGCTGCGCTCTTCCGGCCGTCTGCAAGTGAGACGGCGGGTGCGACAGCGGGCATGTGTGTGGTAGGGCGGCAAGGGGGGGGGGGGGGGGAACTAAAGATTACACTTGTCGTCCCTTTTTTGAAATTGATTTACTTTACTCTATCGCGCAGGATCACGTAGAAAAAACGCTGACTGGTAAAGAAAAAATATTGAGGTGTCTTAAATTGCAGCTTCGATTATCGTTTTTGAAAGTCACATCAAAAGCCGTTGCAGGTTGTTTTTGTTTAAGTGCATGCACAAAGTAGGACATCGTAAAATATAGGTTAAAACCTGTACGTTGGATTTAGTCCGGCTCCAAGGTATTTACTTTTTTTTTTCTTTTTCATTGATCACAGCTGTTTAGAAATCGTCAAGCATACACGTTACTGAGAAGGTTTTGTAACCTTGATTGGTATGAAAAGGTTCAAAAATATTATTTCTTTAATACTGGGCCCACGTGTTTGTTTCAAACAAAACAAGTTGCTGACAAGACACCAGTTTTTTGTTTACAAATTCCTAGTCTTAAAAAAGTGGGACAAACAATCATATATTTCCCAGGAGAAGAAGCTTGAAATTTCATCGAAAGAATATTTGCAGAGGACAATGTCAGACACAAAAGATTAATAGTCGGCGTGGAAGTTCAACTGCCGTATACAAGAAGATCGGGATCAAAAAGGCACCTCACAAAAGTATGTGTGGTTAACGGCGTCAGTGTGTCGCAACCGTAGCAGCAAGCTTTGTTCCAATCGGCAGAAGTCCGGTTCAGGGGGTCCTGAGGTGCAGTAAAACTTACAAAGTAATTTAATACCGCGTCATTCTCCCCTGACCCGCGACTACGGCTCTCATCCTGTCTGGTAAGAAATCATAGAGCGCGGCCACGAAGCCTGGCTCAGCCAGAAGCCACTCCCATTCACCTCTCATTGCTACCCACAATTTGTGGACAGTGGCGCGGTGGAGGGGATGCCGTGACATAGCTACCTTGATGCGCCTCCAAATGTGTTCGATAATATTCAGATCGGCTCCTTTTGGGGGCCAAGGCAGCTTCGTCATGCAGCGCTCCTCGAGGAGATACGATCGTGACAAAGCATTTTCCACTTCGGCGCTTTCTTGAAATGCACTGAAATGCATGATAGCTGAAAACATGAACATTGGGCTGCACGGCACGCGCATCGTGATGGTGGTTCCGTCGGCCAATATTTTCGCTAGCAAGCGGCCGGAAGAGCGCAGCGGCGCAGTGAGCGCAAGTGAAAATGTATCTCGGCCTCAGCGTGCGCCGTGTTTAGGGAGCGATGCGGCAGGCGGCGCAGGTAGTACCGTGCACAGGCCGGAGCGCTGTTTCAGCTCATATTGTCCGCGATAGTACAGTGCTGCTAACCTGAGATCTTTATCGTGTACCACATAGTAGTGATTACACGACAGCACGCTGGTACGATGCATGTCCAGACTAAAACGAGCAGGGGTGGGGGTTCTAAAGTGCGAGTTTTCGCTCCTCGTGCTCCAAGTTGTGGCGCGTGATCACACTCGGCCACCTTTGCAATTCGCCCCTCTAGGAAAGCGGAGTACACTGGGATTTGGACAAAATGGTCCCGGAAAAATTGGCCCGGGACAAAATGTTTCCGGTCAATATAGGCCCGGACAAAATGGTCACAGGCAAAGTTTGAGGAATAATCTGTTTGTTTTTCATAGGTTAGTCGATTGTTTGCACTTGTGCAAATTGGACATAGAGAAAAAATATGTTTTGCTCAATTCTTAAAGATACCATGAAATTATTTTTTTTTCAACTTCTTCCTCCTTAGCTTTAATCCTCAACTCAAAGGCGAATTGAGAAATCACGTCGTCGTGACATGGTCGGGTACCGGCGCCATGACTCCAAGCTTCCACCGTGATTTTTAAGCACACCATAAAATTTGTCACTCGCAAGTGACGATAAGTTCCGTCAGGGCACTCATTGGCCGCGAACGCGAATCCAAATATTCGTCGACTGATTGATCGTTGACGAGCGCATGCGTCCGAGTGACGCAGTTCTCATGTCCAATGCGTGAGCTGGAATCGTCTGACGTCATTTTGGTACCGCTGACATGCTTTGGGTACCGCGGATGTCTCATAGTGAAAGGGCGGAGAGCTTTCGAAGGAAAGAAGGTACAAAATAGTCCGCTATATTTTCAAATGTTCGTACCGAAAAGCTGGCTTCAATTGACTTTCTTTCTCTTTCTTTTCGCCCCCTAAACTATATGCGATTTATAAAGTCCCAATTTAAAATAATTTATCCCAGCCCAAAACTCGTTCCATAGCTCCTTTAAGTTATGAAACACTAACCATTTTTAAGTATATACTATTAAATTCTAAATACGTTGCATGCTAGTATAACTGCAATAATACTTAAAAAAAACAAAAAAAAACAAGCGAGCTGGTGATGTTTTATGGTAATAAAACCCGAGACTCAGGAACACAGAAGGGGACGAACACATACAACAAGACGTTGTGCTGTGTTGTGTTCGTCCCGTTCTGTGTTCCTGAGTCTCGGGTTTTATTACCATGCATGCTAGTATCTGAGTCAAGACGAAGGTGAAAGTATAATATAGAAGTAATATTGAAGTACATATATCAAATAATGGGTCTGTAATACTTGACATAATCAGCACGAGAGGAAAAACATTGTTCCGTACAAAAACCATACTATATAAGTATATATATATATATATAAATACAGGGTGTTTTCTTTAAGGTGTAAAAGATTTGTTTAAGAAAAGCCGCGAAAGTCACACTTATGGGGTTTGTGCAGGTGAGTTACACGGTCAAGGGGACATTGTATAGTGGGACAATCGTAACGATCAGTCGGCTAATTAAATAATATTTGTTAATTAACTTTTAGTTAATGAAAATAGACATATGGTTCCGAAAAACGACGACGACGATTGGAATAGCCAGCAACATTTTCTGCCGCTCTTCCTGTAAGCTTGAAATTTTATGCTATTCTGCTCAATTTGGCTACCCCAACATTTCTTTTAGTAACTGGTCCCTACGGGGCTACTACCGGGCACAACCCTGCCGCCTAAAAAGCGACCACTTGCGACAGTTGCCCCGTTCCAATGACCCGATCCACCAGACCTTGACCTCGGACGCTCAAATGGATACCGTCGCGACTACGAGCCACATTTCTGCAGCGGAAACGCGTCAACCACAACAAGAACCGCAACTGACGGCTAAGGACATCAATGACGACGTTCCAACGAAGAAACAGTGCGTGAATCTTCCCTCGGAACAAATGGACGAGGACAGGACATCCAACTACTCGTTTCATGACGACACTCCTGGAGACGAAGACGACTTCACTCAAGTCACAGTGCGGAAAAATCGCCCGCCAGAATCCCACTGATCATCAAACCAAAAGAACAGGGAACCTCGTTCTGGAAAATCAACCCCAACAAAATAGCAAAAGAAATCGTGACGGTATCACAAGAGAAATTACTAGCACCACGCATAAGGAAAGATGGCACAATCACAGTCAACACGGCGACGTTGAACTCAACGAACAGGCTTTTTATGATGAAATCTCTTGTCGGAATCGACGTGACAGTGACCGTGTCCGAGTCATACACACGCAATGTTGGCAAGGTCAACAACATTCCTGTCCAATACTCAGACTACGAACTGCTAGACTACCTGAAGGACGCTGGTGTCATCGCAGTCCAACGACAAATTGCATATTCAAGGAAAGAAGACGACAGCATGGAGCAACAACCAACAGAAAGTGTTCTGCTTCACTTTCCAGAGAATCACCCGATGCCTGCACGGGTCCTATTGGGCTTCACTAGTCATCCTGTGATGGAGTACTTTGGAACCCCGGTACAGTGCTTTCGATGCCAACGACATGGGCATCTCGCAAGACACTGTCGCGGCCAACAGAGATGCAAGGTGTGCGCTGGACCACACAGTTACAAGGACTGCATGGACAAAACTAATCCGAAGTGTGCAAATTGTGGAGGCAATCACTGCGCTTCGTTTTCAGGCTGTCCTCACAAAAAGGCAGCAGCTGCAGCCAGAAAACATAAAATCCTGAATGGACCAATACAAAATAACCGTTATCCTTCCCCGAATCCCGAGGTCACACGCCCTCCGCTGCCTCCTCTACCACCTTCTCGCCCACCTCCCCTTCCCCCTCGTCCCTCTACATCATCACAGGAGACACAGGTATCTCAATCACCTCAAAGGTCGCAGTATACTGATGTGTTAAAACGCCAACTAAACGCCCAGATCCAGTTTAAGACTCCATCTAACCTAAACTCGGCGATTTCTGGTCAAACGCCTCCAGGAGACCGAACATCAAACCTCTCCCCTGTACCTGCACCCCGCAAACAGAAGCGTGATATGCGCAGACGCGATCATCGGGAGGATTACTTTGAGACACGGCAATCGAGCGACGTCTCGCATTTGCTGGTACCGATGTTTTTTACGGCTCTAAGGGCCATACTCAGCGCCGTGCCCGCAGCCAACAATCTTCCTGAGGTAACAGCACTATTCGCTATGGAAAGATTACTTAAGTCTTCACGAACATTGATAAATGAAGAGTATTCCAATGCCTGATTTGTACAGCCATATAGGAATATTTCAGTGGAATGCCAACGGATTACGGCAAAAGTCTGGTGATTTTCGTCAATTTCTTAATAAGAACACTATCACTATACCAATACTTGCATTAACCGAAGCTCGCGTGGACGACGACTTTCGCCTCTCAATCTACGTGCAGTACAACTCATCTCGTCAAAATGGTCAAAGTCGAGCGATGCTAGCTGTACAGAAAGATCTGGTATCAGTGCACCTATTTTCTTCGACAAAAGAGATCCCAGAATTCGTCGCCTGCAAAGTACGGTGTGGTAAATCTTCAGTTACAGTTGTGAGCGTATACATCGAACCTCAAACTACAATAACTTCATTTGGGTTTTCTGAAGTATTTCGTCCTTTTATTATATGTGGAGATTTCAATGGACACCACACAATGTGGGAGAGTGACCATTGCAATCGACGTGGAAATGCTATTGCCGAGTATGTGGACAAGTATAACATATGCGTTCTCAACGACGGATCACCGACCTTTGTTCGTGGCCCTACCTACTGCAGCTGTTTAGACCTGACTCTATGCTCTCCAGACATTTCACCTTAAATGACATGGATGACAGACAGGGAAACCCGAGGTAGCGACCATTTTCCCATTCTAGTACAACACCCTCTTCTTAATATTCGTGGGCAACAACATAGAGCACGGATAACAGACTGGAAAATGTTCAGACATTTAAATACTTTAAAACATACCGATTTAAAAGAGCCCGATGATTTTGCAAACTCGATTTTGCTCAGTTACGAACGAGCAACGCGTCTTGTACCTGTACCTAACGGACACGTTGGTGTTAGTGGTGAATACGAGAAGCTGCGCGCAGAAAGACGAAGAGCAGAACGCCGCTATAGAAGATCAGGAAATTTTGAAGACTACAACCAGGCCCAACATATTCACAAGCTTATGCGTCGAGAGCTGCAAATTCTCTCAGTCCGCCGATGGAGGAAGTTCAGCGGTAACCTTACCCCCTTCACACCGATTCCAATAGTATGGAAAATAGTTCGTTCTCTTCGCACGCCTGTGATGCAAAAGCAACCTTACCGCGCGCTAGCTCTTCTGAGGGGCATATCGGAAGTGACAATCGGGGATGAATTTTGCGCTCTGTTAGCACAACAAAGCGCTGTGGTAACAAGTTCCCAATACCAATCTTCCAAGACGCAGGCTACTCGTACTTTCGAGAACGAGAGGCATCTAGTGCATGCAGAGCTAGATTATGAAATTAACATACGTGAAATTTATTGTGCGCTTCACAACACCCGCAAGTCTACAGCTCCTGGTCTCGATAAGATCACTTACGATGCACTAGCAAATCTTGGCCCCGATGCCACCAGCACTCTTCTCGAAATATACAATGAAGTTTGGAGAACAGAGGCAATAACGGAATCGTGGAAGCTAACTAAAATAGTTCCGCTCTTAAAACCTGGGAAATCACCACTGAGCCTGCATTCCTTCCGCCCTGTAAGTTTAACCAGGTGCGTCAGAAAGCTGCTCGAGAAGATCTTACATAACCGCTTGCAGTGGTGGTTGGAAACTAGTAAAGCGTTTCCCGAAGAAATTACAGGATTTCGTCCACGTAGATGCACAATGGATGGCATCTTAGACCTCACCACCTGCGTAGAGTATGAACGAGAAAACGGAAACATTACAGTGGCAGTGTTCCTAGATATTCGCCGAGCATTTGATACGGTTAGTCACGCTCATGTTCTTGAAGGACTTGTGCTTCTTGGTGTACACGGACGCATGCTTCGCTGGATACAAGAGTTTCTTCGATGCAGGAACATCGTAGTGTGTACAAATAATGGAGACAGCAAGCATCATGAACTGCACCATGGAGTACCCCAAGGTAGCGTGTTGAGCCCTACTCTTTTCAATGTCATAATGGCGCAGTTACCGCAGAAACTCCAGCCACCTTTACGAATATCTATATATGCTGACGATATTTGTATCTGGATCTCTGGCTCGTCCCCAGATATTTTAAAGAATCAGTTACAGATAGCCTTAGACATAACAAACAATTTTTTAAGAGAACGACGAATGGAGCTATCTGCCACGAAATCGGCATTTATACCATTCACCAGAAAAAAGCTTCCTGGTTTTGAACTTAATGTATATGTAGACTCAATTCAGAGAGTTCAATCATACAAATTTCTTGGAGTCCTACTGGATCAATCCCTGACTTGGTCCAAACATATAGATATGCTGGAGGGGAGAATTAATAGTGTAATTAATGTTTTTCGATGCATCGCGGGTGCAAAATGGGGAGCCTCAATAGATTCAATGCTCTCATTCCACATGGCGCTAGTACGACAAGCGATTGCCTATTCTATACCTGTGTTACAGGGGCTTTCCAACACATCAGAAGCTCGCCTTACTTATATACTTGCAAGAAGTCTAAGAGTATGCTTAGGTCTTCCGCGAGCAACATCCAGTGCGCTTGTACTCGCTACAGTCAAAGAACCACCAGTAACTATCCTAAGAATCCAGGAAGTATGTCGTATTTTTTTTAGACTTTCTGCGCGGCCCCTTTTTAATGAAATTCTTTCTCGCAAAGGGACGAACTTTCTTCGAACATTAAATTTCGTGCCCCTGTTAATCCCTGAACAAACGCACTGGGTTCAGGACATTCATAAGCCACCATGGATGCTACCATTACTAGACATCAACATGAACATTCCAGGCATGGAAACAAAAGCATCGGTCAATGCACACGTTGCAAGGACATTGACTCTTGCACATCTACAGCAAAAGTACGACGACAACATCCACGTGTATACCGACGGATCAACCAAGGATGAAGGATCAACATCAGCATTTGTGGTACCCCACTTCAACCATTGGTCATCTTTTCGGTTGTCACATCATACTTCTTCAACTACCGCAGAATTGCATGCTTTACTCGCGGCTGCAATGTACATCAAAAATAGCTTGACAGCGAATTCCTGGGTTATATGTACCGACTCCAAGCCAGCACTGCAATCCCATTAA